>CM069231.1:23293199-23591176 GCA_035582765.1 Acer negundo | reverse complement strand
AAAAAAAAAAAAAAAAAAAAAAAAAAAAAAAAATCCCGAACATTATACCCTTTGACTCTTACCAAATAAAAGCATTGTTTTTTAGTTCACAATGAGTGTTTCTAAAATAAAAGCATTTGTATTTAGACATTCAATAATAATTCAAAAGTAAGAGGTTGTTTTTAATATTAAAGAAAAAAAATTAATAAGATATTGAGGTCATATATAAATAGTATGCTTTAATTAACAAATTTGAAGCAGTAGCAGAATGGATAAGCTTTGCTTTAATTTTGTTGCTGATAATCATTTATCAAGACCGTATTTTTCCTTTTTCATCCTTTTTTTTAGTTTTTCCTAAAAGACATATTAATAATTAAATTTTATTTACTTTTTTATATTAATTACTATAGAATAATTCAAGAAATTATGAAAAAATATATTACTTTTATTTATAATTATAATTATTACAATCTAAAATGCAAAACCACTTTTTAGAAAAGTTATTGTACATTTTCCCTTCCCTTTTATGATAGTGATTCAAGTCTTACATTTATTAGTAAATTACAAAATGTAGGGAAACTTCTCTCTATTCCGAGTACGATTAATGATATACCATTTGATCTGACAATAGATGATTTTTTTAAGTAGTTTAAATAAATGCTACAATAAACATTAATTTGTCTATTATATAAAATAAAATTTATATTATTGGAATTAATCTACAAATAAAATTTTGATTTAAAAAAAATCAATAAAATTTTAATAACATATATAGTTTAGATATAAACATTATGCAACTATTAACACATTCAAAGTATTAGCAATCTGGTTAAGGCTGTGCTTTTACATTCTAAAGCCTCAAGTTCGACTCCTAGTGCGAACGAAATGGGTGTTGATGCGGTGGACCCGGTGTTAGGTGGTGGCCGGTGGGTGGGTCGGTGTGATGGTTCATTGTTGTGACTTGTGAGATTGAATTTATTTATTTAATTTTTATAATTTTGCTCATATTTCGTACCAATAGGATTTTTAAAGAGACAAAAATTATTTAAAGCGACGACATATTTTGTCTGTACAGGTTGTCAAAAGGGTACGAATGTCTATTGGGACGAATAATTTCATCCCTATATATTTATCAATTGTGACGAATAAAATTTCATCCGTTTAGGTAATCTTTACGGACAAATTTTAATTTTTTTCCTAAAGAATCTATTGTGACCCACCTGAGACGACGAAATTTGAGACGAATTTTTTTTTTGTCCCGATAGATCTATAGAGATGAATTTTGAGCTATTGGGACGAAAAAAAAATCGTCCCAATAACCCTTTTTTCTTGTATTGTTTGAATTTTTATTAAGAGAAAGCTATTTAAAAACTTACACTACTATTAATGGCAAAATGGTCTAAAAGTTTCGACTTCTCAAAAATAAACCTCATTCATACTTCATAAACATATTTGTTTTGAAAAACTACTCAATCAAATATAAAACTCGGAGAAGAGAAACCTTTCTTGACAATACAACCAAACTTGCTCATCACTAGACTTAGTGAAGTCTTTCATGAGCATTTTCAACAAAAACAAACATTTTCCCAATCAACAAAGGATGACAACCATCACATACAATTATAGACAAAAAGGTTGTTATCCTAGTAAATAACCTTGTAGATCCCAAATCACACTAATTACTTTAAGTGACCCACTCTGATACCAACTGAAAATACCTACAAGGTTATACTAAACAACCTAGGAGGAGGGGGGGAGGGGGGTGAATAGGTAGGCACTCTAATTTTAAAACTCTTTCGTGACTTATGTCAAAACCTTAGTGAGCATACAAATTAACCTTTTAACATGGTTGTTATGAGAAAACAATTAACACATGTATGCTCAATTCACCACCCTTAGTCTACACAACATATAACAAGAGATAATGTATCTTATGTACAAATATATTCAATGAAGAGTAAATTTCACAAGTTGTACTTTGAATATTAAATTGTAAGTACGCTAAGTAAACTTTACAACTTGATATAGAATATCACAAGTACATTGTTCAAACACTTACAAAATACAAGAGACAAATGTTGATTCAACAAATAATGTGTGCATCTCTTCTCTACAAATATCTTGTTAATAAGGATGTGAGGACATGAAGATCTTAAACAAGATATATTCATCATACACACAAATATAGAGAGATAGAGATAGAGACATTTGACACGTTAATTTTTACGTGGTAAAACCTCCGAAGAGGAAATGTCCACGGGTTGAATCCACAACCACCGGCAAACTGTAATCCACTATGACAAAAAGGAGATACACACTCAAAGACATGACCAATCCCATGATACACTCTTAAAGCTATCAACTCCTATTTTACCCTCGGGCCTAGTGAATCACTTTGTCTACTCTCTATCTAAGACACTTTGCTCATGTCTGTAGAAAGTAACTTCCTATCCTAGATGAAGCCTAAGAAGATTTCTTGCTTGGACTTACATGAAGCCTAGCTCCTTGCTAAGTCTTCCTTTCTTAGTTAATCCGAGCCCCTTGCTCTTAACTAAGACTTTCTTGCTTGGTTATTCGAACCTTTTGTCCTAACCAAGACTTCCTTGTTTGACTATCCAGAGCCTCACACTCCTAGCCAAGACTTAATGCTCCAGTTGAAGCTTCACTCACTCCAATATGAGACTTCCACTTTTTGCAAGGCAAATGATTTAAGTGATGCAAATTATGCAAAAACATGCAACATAGAGTATATGATCAATACATCCTATGGAAACTAGACTTAGTTATGTGAGCACACAAGTAAAAAATTGTATAGTTACAAAACATAAATTGAAACCTAGAGCATGTGAAACACCTAACACATGTGATTCCTAGTTTCATTCACAAAGCTAACACTTGAATAAATAATATACATGAAGCACATATTCAAGATATTAGAAACATTTAACAAAAATGCTAGAATCACAAAATATGATCAATGAATATTCTAGCAAGTATTTAAAGCAAGGAAATAATTAATATTAGATTAAATCCTAGTTATCTCTAAATACAAATGTGCTAATCCAAGATTTGTTCAATTAAAGGATCTAAGCACATGCTAAGGTTATTAATAATGCAATCAGGCAATCAAAACACCAATAACCCTAGATATCAAGCTAATCACAATACAACTCACAAACATATGAAAACCTAGAATTCTAGAAAACTAGTTCACATTCAAGTCTCTAATTAGACTAGATTAGCTTTGATTTGAAGCTATCCTTCTCAATAGAATTCACCATACATACACATACATATAGAAGAAGAAAAGCCAAGGTAATTGAAGATCATAAAAGATGAAATCACAAAGTTTAGTTCAATACCTAGGAATCCAGTGCAGTTTCGGTTTTAAGTAAAGAACCACCACAAAAAGTGATCAAACAAATGAAAACTCTTTTGCAGAAGGTAGGGGACATGATTACGAAGATTCTCCAACTTGAATCACTCAATTTGGAGTCCGAATGAGAAAGTTATGGTGTTTGGAAGTTGGGAAAGTTGGAGAGAAAATTTTGCACTTCTCTTTTTCAATTTTTATTCTTAAAATGAATTGGAAGGGAAATGAGAAACTTAAAAGATATGAAAGAGAGAGAAAGAAGCAACCAATAGGAGGCAGCCACCTCAAATGCCCATGAGGGGCACATGAGCCTCACGGGGTAGAGAGGCTGCTGGCCCGTGAGCCTCACGGCCACCTCCCAAAATGGCCTTTTGGCCATTGCTCGCTTCCCTTGCACTCCTCTCGCGTTCTTCGGCTGTATTCGGGCCTTTGAAATCCAAATTCGAATATGTTTTTAGATTACTAATCGTGACTCTTTCATGCATAAGGAAGACTATGGAACTTTACAAAATGTTTCTGAAATCGACTTGATACAAGACAACGAAGACAACTCAATGTATGAAAACTTAAAATAGCGTAGCTTCCTAGTTTGGACTCAAAACCTAATTAGTGAATAACTGAAATGACCGGGACTCAATAAGGAATCAAATGATATTATGTTCAGGTCCCAAAACAATAAAAATAAAACAAATAAACATCAAGTCACACACATATGCCATTTCCTAGACATAGTCCTAAAACATGCAAAGCACAAAGATTATCAAATTAAAACTAATGCATGTGCCTACATTACCAATTGTGTGAAAGTGTTATACCAATGGTGTACAACTATGTAGGGACACAAATGAATGCCATGTATGTGTGTGCCTTAAGGCCTTGCAAGAGGAATGAGGTCTAAAAATACCTTTGATGCTTTCTTCTCTTAAAGGCTTCACTTTGCTTGATATGTTGCCCAATTTCCTTGAGACTTGTTAAACCTTGAATCCTAGACAACTAATCAATTCAAAGGAAATGTCGTTTTGATATATAATAATGCCAACATGACTTAAAGTCCTAACAAGGTGGACATATTTGATGTGTCTAACTATGAAAAGGAGATTGAAGATTGCGGTCAAAGGATGAAGGCAATGAAGGATGAAATTGCTAGCAAAGAGAATTCCTTTAGAATTGTCAAGGATAAGGAGATGAGGCACCTTCAAGACTTGAAGAAGAGTAAGATATTGCAACCTCAAGATCAAGGCAAATGTAAAGCTTCACCTCCTTATCATCCTAGGAAGAAAATTGATCTTGAAAAGTTATTCAAGAATGGCCAAGTGAAGATGCCAACAAAGAGCATTGCTCAATCTCAACAACAAAGAGCTCAATGCCCAAGTCTTCCTCAATCAAGGTTTAACCAACCTGGAAGGCAAGCCATGGAACCTCAACCAAGGAGGCAACCCAATCCGGTTCAACAACAAAGAAGATGTGAACCAGTTCAACACCAAAGGAGACATCAAATGCATAATAAGTCTCCAACGACCTTACAAGGATATGGTATGACTTCTCACTTTATATAAACTTGTATTTTTTGTGGTGTTAATGGGCACATTAGGCCTAATTGCTTTAGTTACATTAAGCTTTGTAGGGTTGAAAGCATGATGGAAAGAAAGAGGCTTAGAAGAGCCAATTTGCATGTGCCTAGGAAACCTAGAGTCAATAATCCTAGGAACTCAAATAACATGCAAACTATAACCAATAGGAATGAAAATGTGTCACCTAGGTGGATGAGAAAAGATGAACCCGCTTGCTATAGTGCTAACATGTCTCCCATAGGTTCAATTAGGTCCAATGGACTTGGTAGGTCTATATGACCTCATGCTCTTTATTGATATGGTGTGGAAATTGACCCCATAAGGGGAACTCAAGTAAAGAGAGCAAATTTGCATACTTGTCACATGCAAAAATTTGATAAACATTTTGCTTCTTTATTAATTGCTTGAGTATCTTGGTTGCACATATGCTTATATGTTTTTCTATTCAATAAGTGTGAACCATTGCTTTGATTGTAATCCATGTCATATTTATGTTCAAACATGCATTTTTGGACTAGGAGATTTGCTTAGGAAGTACTCTTTGAATGACCTGTGATTATTCTCCATGACATGATGATTCTTAAATGACATGCTTAAAATGAAAAGCATGAATTCAAGTGACATGCTCAAAAATGAAAAGAATGATTGTTGATTGCAAATTTCAAAATTGCAAAATTATGTATGAAAAGCAAATGGGACTAAAATGAATAAAAGATCTTGTATCCATTCTAATTTAAAATCGAATGTGTCTCTTTCTTTATTTTTTGAATATGGCTACTATCATACGGGTATCTTACTCGAAAAAATCGAATAGGGTGCAAAAAGTCACTCATGCCATGTTTTGTTTATAAAATTGGATATAGCTGCTCTCTAAATTTGAATGAATGACATTTCTATATCCTTGCTTTAATTCATGAAAAATGGTAAAATCAGTTTAAATTCCTTAAGGAAACCTTTGTCATTTGCTTTGCCAAATACCATTGATTTTTGGACTTGAATGCAACATGTCTTGCATGCAAAGCATATTAATCACACATTTTTCATAAAATAAATCTCCTTGTTTATCTCCAATTAATTGACGTGCATAATGTTCTTGTATAATGATTATGCAATTTCTTGTATGCTACTATCTCTCTTTGGTACAATTGATTGAACCAAAATTGGTACGATTTTGGCCCTCATGTCCTTCTCTTTTTATGTAATTCTCGGACATTTCCCCGTGATTTAATGGTATAAATTAAGTGTTACAGATATTTCTTAAAGCTTAGGGAAATTGCAGTAATTTTGGTGAAATCAGGGGTAAAGGTGTAAAACTGGAGGATAAAATTAATGATTATCTGATTTTGTAAGAGATCAGGGGCTGAATTGCAATTACTAGAAGTCCACGCCACCTCATTTAGTGAAACAGTGAGTTTCGTTTGGTTGGCTTGCCATGGTTCTGAATGCACCCCATTGGGCGCAAGTTTGGCATGGCCCAAACAATAAGCAGACTGATCATTGGCCCAAGTGAAAGCAAGTCAGGTGTTGCCCAAGAAGATAAAATAGGAACATTAAATTTAACCATTTCTAAAGGCCCAAGTCAGGTGTGGGCCGTATGGCCTAGCTACACCCCATATGCTTTCTAAATGCACCCCATTTGAAGGCTTCATCTTCAACCTCCTTCTTGGCAGCCATGGATGAACTAACTGGACCTTCAATTCGCCTCGAAGCGCCACCGCCGCACACCAGATCAACGTCATCATCTCATCGCAGCCGGACTTTCAACAGATCACAGTCTCATTGTCTCGTTGGTGTCTTAAATAAGTTTCGTCATCGTCTTTCTTCTCCACCGTGAAGCAGCCATGAAAGTGATCCAAGAACAGTGCGGGTCCAACACCCGCACTCGTCCCGCACTTGACCCGCACTTTCCTCCGAGATCCGATAACCAAAAATCCCAAAATCCATAACGTGCGGGTGCGATAAACCGCACTTCACCCGCACTGTAAGCGGACTGCAACATGAATGCAACGTGAACCAGACCTGATTTGTTTGGCAAATTACGGAAAGCACGCCTCTGAGGGGTCTAATGGTAATTTACCATGATCAGGGTGTTTTGGTAATTGACCGCTCATGCCCTAATTTCTGAAATACATATAAATATCCCATTTTCTGATGTCAAAAAAACTCTCTTCTGATTTTCTTCTTCCATATCTCTCTTTAGACATCAAAACATATTTTTTCTTTTCCATACTTCACATTCCTACACACCATTTCCACCAACCTCACTTGCAATCCATCTTTACTCAAGGAAGAGCATTAGGAGATTAGAATCCAAGATTCAAGAAGGTCTCACCATGGGTCTTCTCTATCTCTCTTCTCTTAGTTCATATTGTTTATTTACTATGAGTAGCTAAATCCCCATTGAGGGGTTAATGGATTAGTTTGTTGAATATTGGGCTTTGTAAATAAACTTGATCTTATATATATATATATATATATATATATATATTCATGTCTATCTTTCATTGTTCTATTCTCTCTTTTGAATTGAATTCATTGATTTGCTTGTCTTGGATGCACCCTCTTAGCAAGTTCTCTTTGGATTATGTTTTGAATAGACAACTAGATATACACCCCTATTTTGTTGTTTATAGCTCTATTGAATGGATGGGATTTCTTGAATTCTGGCTCTTTGACCGTAGTCTTAATCTAACCTCGAATGGGTGCCCGACACTATACACCCTAGGTCGGCTCTTGTGAGAGAATTAGAAGTCACAACTATACACCCTAGGATGACTACGTTAGTAATCGGTAGAGCCCTTGATAGATATACGAGCTTCATTGCCAAGAATCCTAAATGATCAACCGGTACTATACATCCTAGGTTGGTTGCTTCAGAGGGATTAATCACTATTGGGAGGTCTTCACTATACACCCTAGGTTGACCGCTTGCTAGGGATAAATAACCAACTCTATATACCCTAGGTTGGTTACATTAGATTAGACGTGCTTATTTACGAGTTTATTACATTTGTCCAAATGTTCGCTTACGAGTCTGTTAGCTCCTTAGTTTCCATCACATATATGTCTTTCACCCCATTTACATTCCTTCTAGGTTGCATTGCTAGTTTAGTTTTATTTTTTTGTTATTTCATATTTCATAACTTCAACCGTTTATTTTTATTGCATTATTATTGCTTAAGTATTAACTAGTTTTGGCTAGTCCCGATCCTTGTGGACGACACCCCATTTACCGCCATACTTGTGTTTCCAAACCATTTAAGGCTTTGTGAGGTCTTTATAAATTGTTTTTGACAAGTGAATTTACAAACACAAATGACCTTTTGTCAGTGACCTGGTTGTGGATACTCCTTTGCCTATATCACGACAAAAAGGGGGAGTAGTATGTGTAAGGAAGTTGTAGTAGCTAATATGCACATTGGGGAGAATGGTTAATTGAGGGGGAGTAACCCATTGAGGGGGAACATTGCATTACACATTTATTGCGTGATGTTTTATATTTTATTTAATGCAAATGTTTGTTTTGATTTCACTTGATCATCTCACATACACTTGTTTTGGAAAGTGTAAACTTTTTTGTTTTGAAGGATTGATTGTTCTACAAGAGATAGACTTGAAGTTCTAGATTTTAGATATCTCTTTGTAATATAGAAAATCATTGTTGTCCTTTAGATTATCTTTTATGTGAGGATCGATGTGAGTGGTGGTTTTGTCACGAAATAGCCAAAGGGGGAGATTGTAAGTTCCTCAAGTTTTGATTTGCTTATTTTGTGGACAAACCACAATTTGGGGCTTGTATTGCAAGGGTAGCTTAGGCATATAATTGTTGGTGATCAAGCATAACAAAGGCTCTCTCAAGACCTCAAGATGATAAGCACTCCAAAGGTAAAATACTTGTGCTTACTTGCATTGAAGAGATCTTAGTTGCACACACACACAACTCATGCATATCTATACTTCTTGTATGTTGTGTGTTTTATGTATGTGCATTCATGTTATTGAACTCACTTCTTGCATGTTTTATTTGATTGCATCTTGATTGATAATTGCCATGTCATTTTAGGCATTAGGATGCATTCACTTCACACTTCACACTTACACATCTTTGAAGGTTTGTGTTGTGTAAATTTGTTTCCCAAAGATTGTTCGGAAACGTCTACGCATGCACGATGGTGTGCTTGGTTCAGCACGAAGATCGCCTTTGGAGAATGATTTTGGCTTATTGATTGGTCATTTATTGTATATGTTTTTGATCCCCATTCCTCGAATCAATTGCTTGTTTCTCGAGTCTTTTAGGGGTTTAATTTGTGTGTTTGAGTATTTTCAGGTTATTGGTCCAAATTTTTGTGTTTGGAGAATATTAGTGAAAAAAAGCTATTTTTGAAGATCTCAGGGGATTTTGTGCAAATTGGCAAAAGCGTTATCACACCGCTACTAATTTCTTCGCAGCGCTTCAAGGGATAGAGGAGACCGCTCCCCAAGCCGCTCTAAATAGCGCTCTCAAAGCCACATTGCTTTCTTGTACTATGAAGGCCGTTGTCGATACCGCTGCGACTTTTGTAGCGGTTTGATAAATCCTTGTGTAAAAAGAGAGTCGTGTCTTGGCCAGGAAAATGGGGATTATAAATAGAGATAGAATCTAGGGTTTTGGCACGTCGGCTAGCTCCCTTACTTTCAGAACATAGACCACTTCACTACACAACCCATCACTAAACTCTCTCATCCATCTTTACAAAGAGAAGATTCGAAGACGAAGAAGATTTCAACATCAAAGATTTGAAGAATTCATTGAAGGCCTTAATGGGTTTTATCTTTCCTATTTCTTGTCTTTTTATTTCCATGATGTGTAACTAATTCCATATTAAGGAATCAATGTGAACCTCTATGAATACTCTTTGTTAGAATTGACAATATTTTCTTAATTCAAGTTTCGATTAATTCAATTTATCCTATGTCATAATTCCTTATTCTTGTTAATGTATGTTTATATGCTCAGGCATAAATCTAGGGTTTTTGATAATTTAATGATTGAGTTTAGAGTGTGCTACGTCGCCACTCTCAATCACCTTTTAATTGAATGGGTAAAACTTCTTAGCATGTATATATGCAAGTAAGTTTGGGTTCACTTGTTCGTTCACTTAATAGGTTCTCGGTTGTAGTTTATACATCAGGATTTGAGATAAATTATAATTGAGAACACTTGATTCATTCCATGTTTATATGGTAACAATCATACTAATTTAAGAACAAACCCTTAACTTGATTAACATCTTTTATCAAAGTCAATTTGCAGCATTGAGTAAATGTAGTTGAGGAGCATTGATGACCTAGTTTTCTCACCTCTTGATCACATTCACGTATTCTTGTTAATTGCTTTCTTAGATAATTCAGTTCTAAATCAATCAATCAATCAATCTCAAAATCTCTTGGTTACTTTTAATTGCTTAGCTTTAATTAGAATTAGTTTATAATAGGTAAATCATTTTTCCTCGTGGGAACGATCCCTACTTGTCGCTGTACTTATCTCACGATTTTTGTGTAACTGTGAGTTAGGTTTTTATAATACGATTTTACTCATCAAGTTTCTTGTATGTTGTGTGTTTTATGTATGTGCATTAATGTTATTGAACTCTCTTCTTGCATCATTTCATTTTAGGCATTAGGATGCATTCACTTCACACTTCACACTTGCACATTTAATGGTTTGTGTTGTGTTATTAGTGTGTTATGTAAATTCGTTTCTCGATGATTGTTCGGAAATGTTTGCGCATGCACGATGGTGTGCTTGGTTCAGCGCGAAGGTTGCCTTCTGAGAATGCTCATGGCTTCTCCTTTGGTTTCACCACAATTGTTGAAACAACGGTTTGATCGGCGGCCATGACCGCCGAATGGAACCGCCGTTTGATTCCAGTAGGTTCTGGATCACTTTATACGGTTATGATTGACGACCACGACCGCTGATTGAAATCACCAACTATACCTGATTGATTTAAAATATCTCAGTCTCAAACCGGCAGATGGAATCGGTGGGCATTAACCGCTGATTGAAACCATAGTTGATACCTGAAGCTCTTGGGTTCAATTTGACGGTGCCGATCGATGCATTTCAAGGGCAAACTTGTCTTTACATCTTGCTTTTCTTGCTTTCTATAAATATACCATTATCTCATTCTCTGAACTTAGCTCTTTGATATTAAGAACCCTAAAGAGAAATATAGAGAAACTTGAGAGAAAAGGCACAAAGATTGCTCATTTAATTCTCTAATCTCATTTCCATGTGCATCAAACATCATTTAAACTTCATCTAGGATCATCTAGGATGTATTTATGCTATGGTCTTCTTCAACACACATTACTTGCTAAGTTGGACACCATCTATTCATTTTTGTGTTCTTACTTAGCAAGAAATCTCATTTTTGACCTGTATTCATTTAGATTATATTCTATTTATAAGATTGAGATGATGTGTTGATTGATTGTGAGTTGCATTATGATAGCTATTGCCTAGGATTGCTTTTCTATGATAACTAATGTTGTATGCCATGTCATATAGCAATATTGATATCTAGGATTGATTATTGCCATATTTAATCTCTAGATAATCATTTAGTGTAACCTTGTATTAATTGCATATTAAATACCATGATATTCGCATAGGTTGATAATCTCTTCATTGAGAGGTAAGTCTTGTGACTAAGGTGGCTTAGTGCGCAAGCAAATTGATTTAGGTTTGCTATTAAAGGCCTGTTGGGTAGTAGTGGTGGGTTAGTGACCGTGTAGGGTTTGACGTGGTCAACCTAGGTTGTAAACACCATTACAAATAGTGGATTCGAGGATTGTGTGTGGCACACATATTAGCCCGTGGTTTTTCCTTGTTGATGGTTTCCACGTAAAAATCGAGTGTTATTTAATTTCGGCATTTAATACCTGATTTTATTGTTATGTGAATTGGGGTTATTTTTGTAATATTGACTAATTCGAAAAATTGGTAATAATCGGATTAACAACCCATTCACCCCTTCTAGGTTGTATTAGACACGCCATAATATTTGTTTCAATAGTGTGTCTTGTAATTTGTTTACCGAAGTTTGTTTGGAAGCGTTTGTGCATGCACGTTGGTGTGCTTGGTTTAGCACAAGGATCACCTTTGGAGAAAGCTCTTATCTTCTCCTTTGGTTTCACCACATTTGGTGAAATGGCGGTTATGGTCGGTGGCCAGGCCGTCGAATGAAAATACCATTTGAGACATGATTGATTTTATCTCTCGAGTTCAAAACTACGGTTGTGATCAGCGGCCATGAAACTGCCGAATGAAATTGCCGTTGATACTTGATGCTCTCGGGTTCAATTCGATGGTTGTTATTCGTAGTTTGAAACCGTAGAATGAAATCGCCGATCAGTGCATTTCAGGGGCAAACTTGTCTTTTCACCAAGCCTTTTCTTGCTCTTTATAAATATACCATTATCTCATTCTCTTAAGCTCAGCTCTTTCATATTAAGAACCTTAAAGAGAATAGAGAGATACTAGAGAGAAAAGGCACAAAGATTGCTTCGTTAATTCTCTAAACTCATTTCCATGTGTATAAATCATCATCTAAATATTAGCTTTTTAGATTTTCATTATTTTTAGTTTACTTGTGTTTGTCTTATTCTGATTTCAGGTATTTACAGATGTAAGGTAGAAGATCTCAGCAGGGAGAATTGTTACCTTTGAACGATAATATTGATCGTATTAGAAATCCAATAATGGAAGATGGTGAAAATCATAATCAAGAGAGACTCAATCAGGGTTTTGACCCCATTCCAAATCTTGTTCCAAATCCGACTTATGCGCCAGAACCAGAGCCCATCAGAGCTATGAAGGATTGTAGTAGACTGGTTGTGAGCAACCATCCTTTGTGCATTGTGCTAGAACTTACAATAAGGAATTATGATCTAAAAAGCAGCCACTACAACCAGTTGCCTATTTTTTGCGGTACACCAGATGAAGATGTGCTTCTATTCTTCAGAGAGTTCTATGCTGTAATACAATCATTACCCAACCATAGGATTACAGAAGACCAGCTGCACATGAGATGTATCTCACATACATTAAAAGATGAGGTGAAGACATGGTTGTTGACATTGCCTCCAGCATCCTTGAGAACCTGGGATGAAGTAAGGGAAAAGCTTACTGATCAGTATTATGCACCTCAGAAAACTAGTGAGATTCAAGCCAAAATTTCGAGTTTCTTTCAACAAGATAATGAAACTTTTTATGTGGCATGGGAACACTTCAAGAAGTATACCAGAGATTGTCCTCAGCACGGATTTCTTACTAATCAGCTATACCAGTGGTTTTATGACGGTCTGACTGAAGTGTCAGGTCTTTTAGTGAACAATGCATGTGGATGATCCATGTATGACAACCAACCTGAGGAGGTATACACTATCTTTGAAAAATTGACCCAGCACTCTCGTCACAAAAATTCCAGGAGGAGGAAGGGACTTTATATCATAGATGCCAACACATAAAACTTTATTCAAATGTCACAAATGATGAAGAAGATGGATGCTATGGCTACTGATTTAGGTCAATTGAAACAAAATTTTTTTATGGGTGAGCAATAAAAAGGAGGTCCTGGACTTGGAGAGGAAGAAGAAGTTCAAGCCATGAACAACTATAATCCTAGACCAAGGAATGATCAATATTCTAATACTTACAATCCAGGTTGGAGAAATCATCCAAATTTTTCGTGGTCAAACAATAATCAGAGTACTGGAAATCAATGGGGAAACAATAATCAAGGCATTGGAAACCAATAGGGCAACAACAATAGCAACCAAAGGCAGATTAAGACCGATGCTAAACAAAATTCTGAATCACAACCAAAGAAACCATCAATAAAAGATAGGTTCCTATGATTGGAGCAACGAATGGGTCAAATTCAACAAAGTAATGAAGTACAATATCAGAACCTTCATGCTTCATTCAAGAAGACAGAAACTCAAGTTGGGCAGTTAGCTGAGGCTCAGCAAAAGATGGAATATGGAAAATTTCCAAGTTCCACTAAGCAAGCAAAGGCTTTGGCAATTCTTCAGAATGGTAAGATATTAATTGATGATAAACCTGCTGAACTTTCTGATAAATCTGTTTCTGTTTCAGGTCCTTAAAAAGAGAACATCATCCCTCAGGAAAAAGAGATAGCGGTGGAAAAATCCAAACTTTCACCACTCCTACACAAGTCACCCAATCCATATGTTCGTCCAATTCCATTCCCAAGGAGACTGCAAAAGAGCAAGTTAGAGAAATCATACAAAGACATACATGACATTCTCTCAAAAGTAAATGTCAACTTGCCTTTACTAGAGATGATTCAGAAGATGCCAGCATATGCAAAATCTTTCAAGAGTCTTCATACCTACAAAACAAGATTTATGGAGAATCATCAAGAATTCATGACCGGAAGTGCTAATGCAGTTGTTCAAAAGTTGTTGCCACAAAAATTACAAGATCCAGGTAGTTTTTGCTTTAACATCACTATTGGAGGTACAACTTTGGAGAGAGCCAAGTTAGATTTGGGGGCCAGTATTAATTTAATGCCTTTCACGATCTATGAGCAACTAGGATTGAATGACCTAAAGAAGACTGACGCGCCCGAACCAGATCTACAAATACCATTATGAATTATGCTACTCTAATTCGGTTATATTAAAGGAACGCGCAAGTGTTTCACCCTTCGCAAGTGCACGAGTCATTCAACTCGTATAGGATGCACGAGTACGGGTTATCGTTCCAATAAGACAACAGATTTATGTTAGGATTATACTCAATAGCAAGAGTGTAATAATGTAATTGACGATTTTTTCATATTAATAAAGTGATTTCTGATTGAACAAATCTTATAGCATTTATAGTTTATTGTTATAATTGTCAAAGTAAATAATCATAAGGTCAAAAGACTATGAGATATAAAGAATTGTTCATACATCTGGATATGTATGAGGTAGACACAATTCTTTAGTTAGTATTGAATATTGTTCATAACTTAATATAAAGGTTGGGCAGCTTTACCTTGTTAAAGTTGTAGATTCTTTTACTAGCATTTCAGTGGGATCAAATGAGATATGATGAGTCTAAAATCATCAAAGTGTCTTTGAGTAAAAGAATCTAGTGCACTAGGTGCTTAGAACAGGATCACAATGAAATACTTTATCTAAAACCGTCAGTAGATAAAATTTTTCATTATGAGGACAATCAGAGAGTCTATCTTAATCTTGAGATAAATGATGGACTTATTGTTGCAAGTGTTATCATTTGAGCTATCAATGAGTATGATTATATAGCACAGTCTATCCTTGATAGTTTGGTGGTATTCATTTGTTAATCGATAGAGGACTTCATTTATAGAGATGGATATCGTGGCTCCATTTATTTAAATGAGAGTATAATATTATCATATAGATGTTTTGAGGTATTGGATATTAAATCTTAACGTTAAGTTTTCGATAGTGACTATTGAAATATAGCTTCGGGACAAGTCAAAATATCAAAGTTCAAAATGTGGTCATATGAGTAAATATGGTAACTAAGAGAGCTATATGAGGTCTATGAGCTCTTGGCGATTACTGATATTATTCACGAGGATAAACTATCTCCAATAAGATTGTTTAGGGTTTGAATGAGAAATATTTACTTGTTCTATCTTTATTTAACAGTATAGTGTTGGCTCTTTAGTGGAATGAGCTAAAATTAATAGATCGGACCTAAGTGAATCATTTGTTGATTGTGATATGTTTATGTCTATTGAAGCTTAAATTTAGATAGCCTGCCAAGATCCCCAATTCACACAGAATTGAATGGATCACTTGATATATTCTACCGGACTAATTATGGGTCCATCTAGAATTATATTTAATATATTAAAAATATAATTTGTACATTATTTATTTAATGGGCTATTAAATTATATTAATATATTAATGGAAGGCATGTAGGCTTGTTTCTTTTAGTAAGATCGGGTCTAGTTTACATATGGACTTTTTATTAAAGTCTAATGGATTTAATAAAATGGAAAAACAATATGTAAGCCTATATATATACATGTTGGGCGGTAAGGTCAATTAAATTGCCAAATATATTGTTTTATTTTATTATTTAATTAAATCAGAATTAATTGATTTATTAATTAATTATTTAATTAAGAATCAAAATCTTTTTTGAATAGGAAATATGTTTCTTAGTATTATACTATTGTTGGTAGTATAATTAATATTAAAGACTTTATTTGGTACGTAGATAAATAAAATTAATTTATTTTGAAACAGATTAAGGTGTGCCTAATATTAATCTAGAAGGGGGGGGGGGGGGGGGGGAGAATAGATTTTAATCAATTTTATCCAATTTTCGTGGTTTGTCAAGTTTACGAAAATACCCCTAACTAGTCAATATAATATAGCAAGTATAATATGGTGCGGAATTTAAATAACACTTGATATATACGTGGAAACCCAATCACTGGAAAAAACCACGGGCTGTATACTGCGTCACACTCGGAACTCGAAATCACTAATTGAATGAAGTTTACAACCTATGTAGACCTCGTCTAACACTCTGGTCAATAACCCCCCACTTCTACCACGCGGGCCTTTAAAAGTGATCATATTCCAATTTGCTTGAGGCCTAAGCAACCTTAGCCCCAAGTCTTACTTCTCAATGAAGAGATAAAAAGTCCTATGTGAATATATGATGATATTCAAAGAATAAACAAGGCTATGGAACCTTATATTCTTATCTAGGATGATAAGATGACAATTAATGCAATCCTAGATATCAATGGCTAGATGACATGTCAAAAAGTTTAGATAAACATAGATTATAAAACCCTAGTTATCTATCACAATAAAACACTCAATCAATTTATCACAAACAATCTCTATCTTGTATTTAGCATATGATTTAAAAACATACAAGTGAATAAAGAGATGACTTGTTAAGAAAGACACTAAAATTAGATGAAGTTAGAGATAATCTTACCAAGTAAGATGTGATGATGCAAAACCATGCATGGATGCACTCTATGTGAACATAGATGATGCAATATGAAGTTTGATGCAAAAAGGTTTAGCTTTGAGTGATTAAAGGTGAGTTATTGTGAATTTTTCTCTTGAAATATTTTCTAAGTGAAAAATATGCTTTTGGAACTCTTAAAAACAACCTAAAATGAAAGAGGCATATATATAGGATGTAAAAATGAAGTGGCGTCGTTTTGATATTTTTTTCAAAAATATGCCTTGGACACGCCCTACGTAGGATGGGTGTATGGCGGCTCACCTAGAAAATTGAAGAACAAGTTCTTCAATGCCTCTGTACGTAGGGCGAAAATGGGCGAACCAAAGGCGATTGCTCTCGGGATTTGAGAGCTGCCATTCACCCGCTCTACGTAGGGCGGGTGTAGGGTGAAACTCCAGCAAAAATAAATTCGATCAGGTGCCCCGCTGTACATAGGGCGGACGTACAGCAGATAGGCGCGACATTGCATCTGCATCAGCATCAGCTTCAAGCGCTTCAAAACATGACCAAACGACATCGAAACCCTTCGTATGATATTTTGTTGGAAAGGTATGGAAGTATAATTTCTATTCCAATTTATTGAATGACATTTAGATGTCCATAGTTAAAGTTATAGTCAATATAGTGACCAAAGGTCAGATTCAGATAACAACTGTGATGCCCTGTTTTAGTGGTCACTTTGGAGATTTCAAAACCAATCCAAACGGTCATGAAATATTACGAATAATATACCGTTGGAAAGGTATGGGTGTCTAGTTTTCTCAGAATTTTACAAAACTGAATTTAAATCTTTTAATAAATAGTTATGGTCACAAGACCATATAAAGGTCAGTTTTGAAAAAGCATTTAAATCATTGAAATCCAATCTTTTGAAACTAGACACTTTACTCCAAATAACCAAATCGAATCTAACGCTTATCCAAGAGAAGAATGAGACATTCTCAAGTGTTCAACCATCGCGCTAAACATGCACACCATCATGCAAGTGCGGACGTTTCCGATCACACAAACGGAAACGAATTACACCACACTTAAGACTATCATACATGAAGTGCAAGTGTGGGAAGTGAATTCATCCTAATGCCTAACATGTCATGGCATTTCAATGAATTAGATGCAATCAAAAAAACATGCATGAGGAGATATTCAATAATATGAATGCACACATATAAAAACACACAACATACAATTATTAGAGGTATGCATGAGTTGTGAGTGTGTGCAACTAGATCTCTTCAAAGCAAATAAGAATGAGAATATACCTTTGGTGCTTATCAACCTTGAGGTCTTGAACATGGGCCTTTGAGTTTGATCCTCAATCACCTAAACTACCCTTACAATTCAAACCCCAATTGTGGTTTGTCCATGAAATAAGCCAATCACATTATGGGATCCTTACATATTTATCTAGTCAAATTAGGAAGTTTTTGATATAGTCACAAATACACTAAAGAGTTGGATTATGGTTTAGGATTCTAAAGAATGAAAGGAGTCATTGGTGGAAACACAAATCCTCTTCAAGTGAGGATTTCGGCAAACCCTAATAATATAAGGGAGGGAATTTCAGCCACCACATACTTCTTGCATGAAGAATTAGGCCAACCCTATTAAAATAAGGAAGAGGAATTCGGTTACTATATATTCCACATGATAGAATTTGGCCACCTCTTAATTACCTTAGAGAGATTGTTTTCTTTTGCTTGAAAAATAGAATCCATCTCTTAGTCTTGTGTGAGAAAATTCAGCCAAGATATAGAAAAATAGTAGAGACTTTTTATTTCGATAGTGTACTAGAAGCTCTTACATCAAAAGGCTTTGTGCACAACTTCAATTTAGGTTCACGCGAGTTTCGATCAAAAGATTGATTATTCAAAAGTGATTGAAATGTTCTTTATGATCTCTGGTGAGTTTTTGTGACTAATGAAAAAAGAAAAAGTTTTTTGTTATCCATCCTCAGGTACTCAATTCAAAGAAAGGGAGACCACACTCTTAGGTGATCCACGTTCATGATTGGATTGGAAGATCTTGCGGATTATCATCGACGCAAAGTCAATCGGATCACACGACAAAAGGTATGGTACTTTTGTTTATACATTAATTTAATTAAGGGATAAGGTTCATCTCTTAAAAGGGAAAAGTTTTGTTATATACCAAACCTATTTTCACATTCTGCTGTGCTTATAAACCCGTTTTTCCCTACAATTTACGCTAACAAAACTAGAAGGTCTAAACTCTTGTAACTATGCTAAAAACAAGGCTAATTAATTAACTAAGGTGATCAACAATAACTAAACTAAAATGCCAATTTATTAAGATTAATAACTACAATTACTTGGGTAAAATTCTAGATTAAAGGATTGCTAGGGGAAAGATTCATCCAAACAACAACCTATTTGATAATCAATCAGTCATTGAGCATAATCACCATGACCCTTACATGCATCCATTCATGTCAAATTCTAAAGCACTAAATCTTTCACTTTAATCACAACCTAAGATTATAGGAGTCAATTAAATGAGGTTTACTCAATGGTGTTAGTAGAGATTATCAAGGTTAAGAAATCTCTACAAAGTGGATGGCATGAGTATCACAGGCATTAATGGTCTTTAATGTATATTGAATCATCAAGAATATTATGAGACCTGTCTCAACCTTTTGTTCCTTCTCATTCTCTTAATGTTTTGGGTTTTGATGTTGTTGATCCTGGGACAGTTGCCCAGCAAAAGCATGGAGTTTTCTTCACAACACCTTATGGAGGTCACATTTTTGGGACTGATCCGAGTCAACAGCGTGATGAAGGCTGTTAGAGACACTGTAGATGGCCCTGAGTCTACAGCATGGTATGTTTCTTTTATTTTATGTTCTATTTTATTTTTTTTTCTTTTTCATTTAGTTTTTAGAATTGTGATTTTCAGAAATTACTTTGTGGATTATGTTTATTTTGGTTAGTTTTTGCTGTTTTATTGTGTGTCGTTATTGCATTGCCTTGTATTTTTCCTTTTTGTCATGTGTTTCAATTTCAAACATTGAGGACAATGTTGGATGTAGGTTTAGGGGTGTGATAGTTTGTTTTAGGGTCTGTTGTTCCTGCGCCTTCCAAGACGAGATACTTTGATGTGTGCCTTAGAGAAGATATGCATTAATCAATTGGTTTACACTAACATCTTGCCATTTAGGGTACTGAATTTCTTTATTTCAAAACTTATGACATGCTCTTAATATAATAATGGATAGGATGCTGAGTTGGATAGCCATGATTAGTAGTGGAGACTACCCTTGTGAGTTCACTAAGCCAAAAAGGATAGATAAAATGACATACTACGAGGGTCCTGTTATTTCTACTCTTTAAACACTCAGTAGGTTCTTAGCATTAGATTCAATCTCTATAGGTTGTACATTGAGCATTATAGAACTTTCATCATAAAAGATTTCGCATGTTATGTTTTGATCTTGAGTAAGACGAACCAGTGGAAGTGATATAGACTATGTGTGCTTTAGCTACTTAAAAGGCTTTAAATATTTCCTACCTGTATATGTGTGCTCCATAGCCCTGTTTGAAGCCAAACACTGATAGCCTTTTCTTTCTTCACCATATTAATTGTAAAACCAAGTAAAACAATGTTATAGCCATACCTTATAGCTTGGGATCATATTTTGAGATAGTGAAAAAGAGATGCTAATTCTGCATGTAGCTGTGTGCATAATTTGATACTAAAGACGAGAAAAGAAGAGCTGTATTCAATCCAAATGTTTTGAAGATAAAAGTAATTCATTGTCTGTAATCTCTGATTCATTAAAAAAAAAAAAACCATCAAAATAAATGGTGTGAAGAGAGAATCAGAGAATAGAATGTTAGAAAGTGCAATAAAGTCAATAAAGATTGCAAAGCTTTTATCAACTCAAAAGGAGTTTGACAAAGAGAGAAAGGTGAACAATCCACTTGAAAAGGATACCACGAGACTTGTGCAAAGCAGAAAAAGTAATAGAAGATTCCCATGGTATGATCCTAGGTTTTCGAATTCCAATTTTCCGTTCTTTCTTAACCTTCACCCAATGGACACATTACAACCCGAATGAAGTCTATTTGATCTGCTGGTTATCCTTGCAATGATAGTAGAAATATGCCATGTGATTATCTTGTTCATAATATTTGATTCTTTTCATGAGATCTTTAGCATGCAAATCAAACATTCTTTCAATGATATATTTATATGCGATAATAATTTGAATTTTTTTGTGTGCATAACTTCCAATCGCATATGCTTGATGAGTGTATTTGCCTAGGTTTGTGAGAATTATTGAGCGATATCTGGTGAGATTTAGGTTGAGGCGAATTATATCTATGGCGTTTGGCGAATGCGTTCCTTAAATTAGAAAGTTTTGAGCCTAGGCTTTTCACTTAAATAAAGCAATGCTTTCAGATTTGTGACTAAATTTTAGTCTTTACTTATTGGATGTTGCATGCATTTTCTCAATATGGGCACATATCGTCGTATCTTGGATGACAGATTTTCGCAGGATATGTCTGTGGGAGTCATAGCTGTAAACTCTCAGAAGACTAAACTCCTCCTACTAGGGACACCTAGAGGTTTAAAGGTTTGTAGCATACGCTCAATGCTATTGTGTTCCATACAAAAGTGGCTTAGTTAGGATTTACTTTTCTAGGTTTAGTTTTTAGTTTTTATTTTCTTATTTTGCTCAATGACTAGCAAAAGATAGGTTATGGGGTATTTGATCCGTCATTTATGGTATATTTTTTTGATCCCCATTCCTCTAATCAATTATTTGTTTCTCAAGTCTTTTAGGGGGTTAATTTGTATGTTAGAGTATTTTCAGGTTATTGGTCCAAATTGTTGTGTTTGGAGAATATCAGTGGAAAAGAGCTATTTTTGAAGATCTCAGGGGATTTTCTGCAAATTGGCAAAAGCGCTGTAACACCACTGCTAATTTCTTCGCAGCGCTGTGGCAGCGTTTTAAGAGATAGAGGAGACCACTCCCCAAGCAGTTCTAAATAGTGCTCTAAAAGCCACATCGCTTTCCAGTATTGTGAAGGCCGCTGCCGATACCGTTGCAGCTTTCGCAACTGTTTGATGAATCCTCGTGTAAAAAGAGAGTCGTGTCTCGGCCAGGAAAAGAGGGGTTATAAATAGATATAAAATCTAGGGTTTTGGCATGCCGGCTGGCTCCTTTACTTTCAGAACAAACACCGTTTCACTACACAACCCATCACTCATCTCTCTCATCCATCTTTAAACAGAGAAGATTCGAAGACGAAGAATATTTCAACATCAAAGATTTTAAGAATTCATTGAAGGCCTTAATGGGTTTTATCTTTTCTATCTCTTGTCTTTTATTTCCATGATGTGTAACTAATTCCATATTAGGGAATCAATGTGAACCTCTATGAATACTCTTTGTTAGAATTGACTATATTTTCTTAATTAAAGTTTTGATTCATTCAAATTATCCTATGTCATAATTCCTTATTCTTGTTAATGTATGTTTATATGCTCAGGCATGAATCTAGGGTTTTTGATAATTTAACTGTTGAGTTTAGAGTGTGCTACGTTGCCACTCTCAATCGCCTTTTAATTGAATGGGTAAAACTTCTTAGCATGTATATATGCAAGTAAGTTTGGGTTAACTTGTTCGTTTACTTAATGGGTTCTCAGTTGTAGTTTATACATCAGGATTTGAGATAAATTATTATTGAGAACACTTGATTCATTCCATGTTTATATGGTAACAATCATACTAATTTAAGAACAAACCTTTAACTTGATTAACATATTTTATCAAAGTAAATTCGAAGCATTGAGTAAACATAGTTGATGATCATTGATGACCTAGTTTTCTCACCTTTTGATCACATTCACATATTCTTGTTAATTGCTTTCTTAGATAATTTGGTTCTAAATCAA
Organism: Acer negundo; assembly: GCA_035582765.1. NCBI lineage: Eukaryota > Viridiplantae > Streptophyta > Magnoliopsida > Sapindales > Sapindaceae > Acer > Acer negundo. The sequence goes on along the minus strand of CM069231.1, from coordinate 23,568,279 downwards.
TCAATCAATCAATCTCAAAATCTCTTGGTTACTTTTAATTGCTTAGCTTTAATTAGAATTAGTTTATAATCGGTAAATCATTTTTTCTCATGGGAACGATCCCTACTTGTCGCTGTACTTATCTCACGATTCATGCACTTGCGAGTTAGGTTTTTATAACATGATTTTACCCATCAAGTTTCTTGTATGTTGTGTGTTTTATATATGTGCTTTCATGTTATTGAACTCTCTTCTTGCATGTTTTATTTGATTGCATCTTGATTGATAATTGACATGTCATTTTATGCATTAGGATGCATTCACTTCACATTTCACACTTGCACATCTTTGATGGTTTATGTTGTGTTATTATTGTGTTATGTAAATTTATTTCCCGAAGATTGTTCGAAAACGTCTGCGCTTGCACGATGGTGTGTTTGGTTTAGCGTGAAGATCGCCTTCGGAGAATGATTATGGCTTCTCCTTTGGTTTCACCATAATTGGTGAAACGACGGTTTGATCGGCGGCCATGACCACCGAATGGAACTGCCGTTTGATTCCAGTATGTTCTGGAACGCTTTCTACAGTTATGATTGATGGCCACGACCGTCGATTGAAATCACCTATTAGACTTGATTGATTTAAAATATCTAGTCTCAAATTGGTACATGGAATCGGTGGGCATGAAACCACCGATTGAAACCACCGTTGATACCTGATGCTCTTGGGTTCAATTCGACGGTTGGAACGGTGGTTTTGAAACCACCGATCTATTCTTTTCAAGTTCAAATATGTCTTTACACTTCACTTTTCTTGCTCTCTATAAATATACCATTATCTCATTTTCTGAACTTAGCTCTTGGAAATTAAGAACCCTAAAGAGAAATATAGAGAAACTTGAGAGAAAATGCACAAAGAATACACATTTAACTCTCTAATATTATTTCCATGTGCATCAAACATCATTTAAACGTCATCTAGGATCATCCAGGATGTATTTATGCTTGGGTCTTCTTCAACACACATGACTTGCTAAGTTGAACACCATCTATTCATTTTTGTGCTCTTACTTAGCAAGAAATCTCATTTTTAACTTGTATTCATTTAGATTATATTCTATTTACAAGATTGAGATTATGTGTTTATTGATTGTGAGTTGTATTGTGATAGTTATTGCCTTGGATTGCTTTATCTATGATAGCTAATGTTGTATGCCATGTCATATAGCAATATTGATATCTAGGATTGATTATTGACATATTTAATCTCTAGATAATAACCATTAAGTGTAACCTTGCATTAATTGCATATTGAATACCATGGTATTCACATAGGTTGATAATCTCTTCATTGAGAGGTAAGTCTTGTGACTAAGGTGGCTTAGTTCGCAAGCAAATTGATCTAGGTTTGCTATTAAAGGCCCGTTGGGTAGTAGTGGTGGGTTAGTGACTATGTAGGGTTAGACATGGTCAACCTAGGTTGTAAACACCATTGCAAATAGTGGATTCGAGGATTGTGTGTGGCACACATACTAGCCCTTGGTTTTTCCTTGTTGATGGTTTCCACGTAAAAATTGAGTGTTATTTAATTTTGGCATTTAATACCAGATTTTATTGTTATGTGAATTGGGGTTATTTTTGTAATATTGACTAATTCGAAAAATTGGTAATAATAGGATTAACAACCCATTCACCCCTTCTAGGTTGTATTAGACACGCCATAATATTTGTTTCAATAGTGTGTCTTGTAATTTGTTTCCCGAAGTTTGTTCGGAAGCGTCCGTGCATGCACGTTGGTGTGCTTGGTTTAGCACAAGGATCAAATTCGGAAAAAGCACTTATCTTCTCCTTTGGTTTCACCACATTTGGTGAAACGAGGGTTATGGTCGGTGGCCAGGCCATTGAATGAAACTGCCATTTGAGACCTGATTGATTTTATCTCTCTAGTTCAAAACCGCGATTGTGATCAGCGGCCATGAAATTGCCAAATGAAACTGCCGTTGATACTTGATGCTCTTAGGTTCAATTCGATGGTTGTTATTAGCGGTTTGAAACAGTTGAACGACACTACTGATCAGTGCATTTCAGGGGTAAACTTGTCTTTTCACCAAGCCTTTTCTTTCTCTTTATAAATATACCATTATCTCATTCTCTTGAGTCAGCTCTTGCATATTAAGAACCCTAAAGAGACATAAAGAGATACTTGAGAGAAAAGGCACAAAGATTGCTTCGTTAATTCTGTAAACTCATTTCCATGTGCATAAATCATCATCTAAGCATCATTTAGGATCATCTAGGATGTGCTCATGCATTGGTTTTCTTCAACACACATGACTTGGTAAGTTGAACACTATCCTCATTCATTTTGTGTTCTTACTTAGCAAGAAATCTCATTTTTGCCTTGTTGGCATCTAGATTAAGATTTATCTACAAGTTGAGATTTTTGTGTTGATTGATTAAGTTGTTTTTGTGATAGCTAAGATTTCAAGTTTATACAACATACAGCTAAGTTATCTCATTGACTAATTGAGATTGTTTGTGATAGAAATTATTCTAGGTTTGCATTTATTGTGTGACTAAAGGCTTTGATTCTACCACATGAATATATGTTAAGTATAAGTTTAACATATACTTGTATGAGTATTCATTTAGACATTGATAATTAGAGTTTATTAACCTATCTTTAAATCTTTAATTAAACATCGAGTGTAACCTAGCATTATTTGCATTTAGAATATTGTCATAATATTCACATAGGTTGTTGATCTCTTCTTTGAGAAGTTAAGTCTTGTGACTAAGTTTCTTAGTGCACAAGCAAGTGGGTCTAAGATCACTATTAAAAGCATGTAGGATAGTAGTAGTGGGTTAGTAATCAAGAATGGTTGAGGGCAACCTAGGTTGTAAACATCATTACAAATAGTGGATTTCAGGACCGTGTGTGGCTAGCAGAATAGCTCGTGAGTTTTTTCCAGTTGTGGGTTTCTCATGTAAATCAATCAGTGTGCAATTTATTGTTTTCCGCACTTTAATTACATTGATTGTATTTCATTGTATTGGGTTTATTTTTGAATATTGACTAATCAGAAAATTTGGCAACTAATCGGATTAACAACCCATTCACCTCCTCTAGGTTTTTTAGACACCCCATAATTTGTTTCAATTGGTATTAGAGCTGGTTTCTAGATATACATAGGAGATCCTTGCTATTCTTTTATGTCTTGCATTTGTGTGCATCTTGATTGTTGCATTCATTCACATTCATTTTACTCAAACACTATGAGTGGCTTTGAGAGGTTAGAGGTTGCCTTGATCTCTAAATCTCTATTGCTCACCAAGAAAAACTACTCCTCTTGGAAAGAAGGGATGGAAGTTTTTTTGATGGACTTCGATAAGCATGTATGGATGTGTGTGGAAGAGGGATACTCACCTCCTACAGAGAAACTAGAGAATGAGGCTTCTGTGCTTAAGACCAAATCCAAGTGGACAAATGACGAACTCGAGGCGGCAGAATGGAACTTCAAGGGCACTCGTGCCTTAACTTGTGCAGTGGATGAGAATCAAGCCAAACTCATCCAAACCACTCGAGATGTTCAAGAAGCTTGGGAGATTCTAAGAATCACCCATGAAGGTACCGTAAAAGAAGAAGATAAGAATTTGTTTACTTTGAAGATAAAGTTTTAATGTTATGATTGTGGCGGCTATGGGAATATCTCCACGAATTGTGGAAACTTGAAGACCGAGAATTGAAGAGGCAAATGAAAGTGAAGAGAGCTATTCAGGTTCTATAATATCTGAAAGGAATGACATAGCCGTTCCCGCTTTTTATAATGACAACTTAAAAGCGGTCAGAAGACATATATCACTTAAAGTTAATGACAAAGAAGCTAGTTCGGATGATGATTGCCACAAGAGCATTAGTGGTAGAAGCTGTTCAATCTCCAAGAACTTGAGTGATAAGAGTTTGAGTTATGAAGACTTCATTGAAAGTTTTCAAAGGTCCTTGAAGAAGAAGAATGAAGAAATCAAGAAGTTGAAGAAGGAAAACCTTCAACCAAGGAGGATGAGTCCTTGAAGACGGACATGATAGATGTATAGATGTGTCCAAGTATGAGAAGGAGATTGAAAATTTCCATAATCAGATGAAGGTAATGAAAGAAGAGCTTGCCAACAAAGACATTTCCTTGAAGATTGTCAAGGAGAAAGAGATGAGTTACCTTAAAGATTTAAAGAAGTCTAAGATCAAGCAACCTTAAGCTCAAGGCCAATGTAAAGCTTCACCTCCTCAACATCCTATGAGGAAAATTAATCTTGGAAAGTCATCCAAGAGTGGCCAAATAAAGATGCCAACAAAGGGTGAAGCTCAACCTTAACATCCAAGAGCTCCACACCCAAGCTTTGCTTAACTAAGGTATAACAAACCAAGGAAGCAACACAACCCAGTTCAACAACAAAGAAGGAGAAAACCGGTTCAACACCAAATGCGACATCAAATGCATGACAAGTCTCCAATGACCTCACAAGGATATGGTATGACTCCTTATTTTATACCAACTTGTCATTTTTGTGGTGTTCATGGGCATATAAGGCCAAATTGCTATAGGTACATTAAGAAATGTAGGGTTGATAGCATGATGGAAAGAAATAGGAATAGAAGATCCAATATGCATGTACCTAGGAAATCTAAAGTCAATGATCCTAGGAAATCATGTAACATGCTAACTAAGACCACTAGGAATAAAAATGTGTCACCTAGGTGGATTATAAAAGATGAACCCGCATTCTATTGTACCAATATGACTCCTATAGGTTCAACTTGGTCCAATGGATTTAGTAGGTCTATATGGCCTTACGCTCTTCATTGATGTGGTGTGGTGATTGACCCCATAAGGGGAGTTCAAGCAAGGAGAGTAAATTTGCATACTTGTCATATGCAAAAATCTGATAAACATTATGCTTCTTCATTAATTGCTTGAGTATCTTGGTTGCACTTATGCTTATATGATATTTTCTTCAATAAGTGTAAACCTTTGCTTTCTTGACAATCCATGTCATATTTATGTTCAAACATGCATTTTTGGACTAGGAGATTTACTTTGGAAGTACTCTTTGAATGACCTATAATTAATCTCCATGACATGATGATTCTTTTCTAATGACATGTTTAAAGTTGAAAAGCATGAAATGTTGATTGCAATTCTTTAAATGCAAAATTATTTGTGAAAAGCAAAGTATGAGACTCAAAAGAATAAAAGAACTTGTATCCATTCTAAGGTTTTTAAAATCCAATGTCTCTCTTTCTTTATTTGATAAAAATGACTACTATCATACATGTATCTTATCCGGAAAAATCGAATTGGGTGCAAAAGTCGCTCATACCTTGTTTTGCTTATAAAGTTTGATATAATTGCTTCTTGAAATTGAATTCCTTATAAATTCTATATCCTTGCTTTAATTCATACAAATGGTGAAAATGGGTTTAAATTCTTTTGGAAACCTTAGTCGTTTGCTTTGCCAAATACCATTGTTTTTGGATTTGATTGCAACATGTGTTGCATGCAAAATTATCACACATTTTCACAAAATAAATCTCTGTGCTTTTCTCCCATTTAATTGAGTTGGATAAAGTTCTTACATATGACTTTGCAAATGTCTTATATGCTACTTAAGTTCCTCAAGTTTGATTGGCTTATATCGGTGACAAACCACATTTGGGGTTTGTGATGTAAGGGTAGCTTAGGCTTCTAATTGTTGGTGATCAAACTCCACAAAGAACCTCTCAAGACCTCAAGATGATAAGCACTCCAAATGTAAAACACTTGTGCTTATTTGCATTAAAGATATCTAGTTGCACACACACACAAAACTTATGCATCAACTCATGCATATCTATACTTCTTGTATGTTATGTGTTTCATACTTGTCATTTAATCACTTTAAATTACTTGTATTCATTTATATTAAATTATATATACAAGATTGAGATAATTGTGTTGATTGAATTAGAATTGTATTTTGATAGCTATTGCCTAGGATTGCTTTATCTATGATAGCTGTTAACTGCCAAAAGTTGTTCAAGAAAATTAGAGGAGTACTTCCCTCGTTGTAGCGGAGAAGAACTAGAACCGGGGAAGAAATCGCCTAGCAGGATCCCCCGATACCAGAGTGATCAGGCTCTGCCATCCTCCGTTTTTGGGGAACCCTGCAAGAGTCCTTGGTCTGCGGTACAATAGGGAGCACAACCGCTATAGGGACTAGATCTGGTACCGACGGAGTGATTGTGCCAAATATGTCGTATATTTAGGCCATCAATTCCGTATCCTTTATTCCGTTTTTCGTGCATTTTTACATCTTTTATGGGCTTTTTGTGTGTAATTGTAGGCATTTTTACATTTTCGGAGTTGGAAATAGTATTCGGTACTTTTTTGCTAATAAAGGGTCAAATGGTGCAAAAAGAGGTTAAAATCCAACGTAGGAATTCTTGCGTTGGACTCGCATTGGACCCTCACACCAAAGGATTGAAGAAGACAACAGAATGCCATAAAGTGCAGGTACAGTGCGGGTCCATGAACCGCACTCCACCCGCACTCTACACTTTCCAATGTGGGAATTCCCTCGTTGGAGTGCGGGTCCTTGAACCGCACTCCACCCGCACTTTATGAGAAATCCGAGAGCTGAAATTGTGAAAATATGATAAAGTGCGGTTCCCTGAACTGCACTTGACCTATACTTTACGTTCCAGCTTGGGAATTCTAGCGTTGGAGTGCGGGTCCTAGAACCGCACTCCACCCACACTCTGCGCGCGACAGTTGTAGTTTTCAAGCAATAGTAACCTATTTTTACATCCCCTATAAATAGAAAAGCATGAGAACGATCCAAAGAGTTTTCAACATCCTACCACACTTAGATTTTCTTATTTTCTTATAACTTAGCTTTAGAATACACCCTCCCTCTCATCCAAACCATCTCTACTTAACTAAAGGCAACTTAGAGGATTGAAATCAAGCGTCAAGGAAGGAGAAACTCTTCAAGGGTTTTCTTTCAATCTCTTCTCTTAGTTTTTATTTGTTGTAAGAACATGAGTAGCTAAATCCCACACTAAGGGGTTGATGTGATTAGTTTATTGGATTTTGGGCATTTGTAATTAAACTCTATTGTTCTATATTCAATCTATTTCTATGTTTTATTTGTTTCCTTTGAATTATTTGATTATTGATTTGTTGGGATACCCCCTCTTCGCATGTTAATTTGAATCTTTATTGCTTTATTGAATGGAAGGATTTTCGGAAATCCGACTCAAACATTCGCGGTCGTAATCTAGCCTCGAACGAGTGTCCGTCACTATACACCTTAGGTCGGCACTTGTGAGAGGATTAGAAGCCTTCACTATACACCCTAGGTTGGCTACTTTAGCGATTTTACAAGAACTAACCTATGAGTAAAATTCGATTGAATAACCTCAAGCTTCATCCAATCTCAATGGGGTGGCCTCCGCTATACACCCTAGGGCGGCCACTTGTGAAGGAATTGGAAGTCATCGCTATACACCCTAGGATAGCTACATTAGAAATAGGTTGAGCCATAGTTAGATAGATGAGCTTCATTGTTAGAATCCCAATTGAGCTATTAGCCACTGTTGGTTACTTAGGAGGGATTAATCGCTAGTAGGGGGTTTTCGCTATACACCCTAGGTTGACCCCTTGCTAGTGATACATAGCTGATTCTATACACCCTAGATTGGTTACATTTGTCATAACTTGCTTAATTATGAGTTTGTTGCATTACCTAGTGTTCGCTTACAAATCCATTAACTCCTTAGTCATATCACTTTATTCGCATCCATTTTTAGTTATTGCATTTATTAGTTTACTTTATTTAATTCAGACTTTACACCACCAATCATTTACCTTTACTTTTATTCATACTAGTTATATTAATCCTAATCTAATCACCGTTACCTTGATCTAAGTGGAGGACCTTTGCTTGCCACAATACTTGTGTTTTGCAAACCTTTTAAGGCATTGCTCGGTTTATAAATTTTGTTTGACAAGTGAATTTTCATACATGCAAACGACCTTTGTCATGGAGCAGGAGTAGGAGAAAACCCTTGGGCACTGCTTGATCTGCGAAATACCACAAGAACTCATCAGTTCAGTCAAGAGGAACAACCTGGCAGAGGTTCCCTGATCCACCGATCCTATCAGCACATGCATAGTTCGGACCCCTTTCCCCCTTTCCTTCAAGATGAAATTGCCATAATTCCGTAGGAACAAGCTAGAATCACTGCCCAAGTATAGGTGAACCCGTGAGGGGAGTGACATAAGCCCTTGCAGAAGAGCCAGCCCAAACGGGAAAGAGTCCACTTAGAGGTCAGGTGGTAGGTGGACATTAATTCCACCCAGTTGACAATCAAAATGAAAGAGGAAAGATCAAAGGCCCTAGTCCGACTCTACATGGGGTCAACTCTAACCATCAACAAAGAGGGAACCTAAGTTCCAGTAGGCAGGGAGGATGCAAAAAACACCTAGGCAAAAAGTGGAAATCATTGGGAGGAAGCACCTCACAGTGATAGCTTGACAAGCGCTGCCATTGTCCTTCGACAACCCCAACATGTGAAAGCTACACACTAGTCCAGCTCTAGCACTCCAACCAACCAGAATTGAGGAAAATGATAGTAGTAATAGAGGATAATTAGCTGAAGAATTAGAAACGGTAACAATCAGGGAAGGAGAACACACCCCCCCCAAAAAAAAAAAAAAAAACAGTGAAGGTTGGAACCATTATGGTGCTCCTCCATGAATAATGTGATGTCTTTGCATAGTGTCATGAGTAGATGCCTGGTATCCCCATGGACATGGCTTCCCACCGGCTCAGTGTCGATCGAACCATCAAACCAGTCAGGCTTCAACCAGGAAAGGAATGTAGCAATACAAGAGGAGGTGGATAAGCTTATCCAGTAGGATTCATCTAAGAAGTAAGATACCCGGAGTGGATCTTAAACGTGGTCATGGTCACCAAGGCCAATGGGAAATGACGCATGTGTGTCGACTACATAGACCTCAACCACGCCTACCCTAAGAATAACTTCGCCCAAGATAGATCAGCTGGTGGACTCCACCACGGGGAACATGCTCCTAAGTTTCATGGACGTCTTCTCGAGTTATAACCAGGTCATGATGTATCCCCCGGATAGGGAGAAGATGAGCTTCATCACCAGCCAGGTCTCTATTGCTACAAGGTCACGCCCTTCGGGCTAAAGAATGCAAGAGCCATGTACCAAAGGCTAGTGAACAAATTATTCAAGGATGAAATCAGGAAAATCATGAAGGTATATATTGACGACATGATCACCAAATCTCAGCAAGCGGAGGACATGTAGAGCACCTACGCCGAACATTCAAAGTCCTGAGGCAGAACCAGATGAAGCTCAACCCCGATAAGTATGCCTTCAGTGTTTTAGCAGGGAAATTCCTTAGTTTTATTGTTCACATCTATGGCATGAAGGCAAACCTAGCAAAAATTAAAACAATCATGGACCCTGAACCCCTAGTGAGCCTAAAACAGATGCAAGGGTTCACGGGCAGGATAACCGCTCTCAATCGGTTCATATCAAGGTTGATTGATATGTGCTTCCCTTTCTTTCGAGAAATCTAGAAAGGAAAGGCCATGGCTTGGGGACCCAAGAGCAATCAGGCTTTTAGCGAACTCAAGGAATACCTTGCTAGTCCCTCGTTGCTGGTAAAACCTAAGATATGTGTTATTCTACACCTATACCTTGCTGTTTCAACAGGATCAACCAGTGTGACGCTGGTCAAAGAATGTAAAGACATCCAGAGGCTAGTCTATTATGTCAGCCGATCTTTTATCAAAGCCGAAATAAAGTATACCCAATTGAAGAAGCTGGCCCTCTCCCTGATCGCTGCCTCTAGGAAGCTACACCCCTACTTCCAAGCACACACCATATCGGTAATAATCGATCAGCCACTTAGGCAGTTCCTACAACGGCCCGACGTGTCAGGTCAACTGGTCTTATGGGCGCTAGAGCTAACACAATATGATATCTGGTTCCGGCCAAGGACAACCATCAAAGGACAGGCTCTGGAGGACTTTATGGCTGAGTTCAGCAGTGTAGACTCAATGGACCAAACCCCCACACCGGCAGCATAGAAGGAGGCAACATCCCAGGAATGGCCTTAGAAGGCCAAAGCATGGATATTATATGTGGATGGGGTATCCTTCCAGCAAGGATGTAGGGCCGGGATTGTCTTAACCAGCCTAGAAGGGGTCAAGTGTTGTCATTGCTTCAAATTCAAATTTTGTGCCACTAACAATGAGGCATAGTACGAAGCGCTCCTAGCAGGGATGAAGAAGGGCCCTAGAACTTGGGGTTATCTTCCTGGTCATAAGAAGTGACTCCTTACTAGTCTTTAACTAGGTCACTAATAGATACCAGGCAAAGGGAGACAACATGATTGCATACCTAGGAAAGGTGAAGATGTTCGTCTAGAAATTCAAAGGAATCAAGATAAAACAAATGCCAAGAATATAGAATCACATAGCGGATACACTCGTCAAGGTAACAACCAAGAACGACTAGAATTTACCTAAGGGAGTCCCCTTACAGTTCATGTCCCACCTCATCATTTCCAAGGGGGTAGAGGTCCATCCGGTGGAGAGGCTCCCTTGTTGGATGGACCATATTACTAGCTACTTACGTGATGGCTACTGCCAAGCAACCTAATGAAGGTAAGAAAATTAAGGAGGAAGGCCATGAGATATTGTTTGATCAAAGGAAACCTATATAAGAAGGGGAAGTCTCTCATGCTCTTGAGGTGCCTCCACTCTGATGATGCCCAATCGACAATCAAAGAAGTTCACGCCGGAACTTGTGGTGACCACTCGGGTGGAGAGGCACTGGCATATCGAGTCCTAAGAATGGGCTACTTTTCGCCTAGCTTCCATGAGGATGCAAAACTTTTCGCCAAGTCGTTCGCCCCATGTCAGAAAGTGTCAAACCTGATGCACCAGTTCTAAAGAGACTCTCCTCCATCAGTACCCCCTACCCATTTACCAAGTGGGGGGCGGACCTTATCGGACCCGTACCAACCACTCTTAGGCAGGCCAATCATGCGATAGTGGCAATAAATTGTTTCACCCATTGGGTTCATTGATCGAACCAAATTTGGTACGATTTTAGCCCTCATGTCCTTCTCTTTTTGGGTAATTCTAAACCATTCCCGTGATTTAATTGTGTGAATTGAGTATTTTCTGATATTTCTTAAATCTTAGGGGCATTGGAGTAATTTGGTGAAATTAGGGGTAAAGGTGTAAAAAGTGGAGGATAAATTGAAGATTATCTGATTTCTTCGACAGACTCAGACCACAACCTCCAATTCCGGACCATCCTTAAGATTTCAGACCCCGTCAGGTGAAGTCAGCAGCTGACATCCCTCCCAGTAGGAATCGACCAACGGCTAACCCAGCAACAGGGGAGAGAGTTACACAGCCTGATGTTGGTGGTAATACCAGATCCCGAAGGAGCCCACAAAGTAACCATTCTCGGAAAGAAGAGATTAGGAAGATAGTCATGGTATTTGAAACTTTGGACAATGAAGGCTTGGTAGCTCGACCCAGGAATGATGGATCCAAGTGCCTTGAAGACCAGATGGCTACGATGGCAAAAGAACTCGCGGAGCTAAGGAACGGAAAGCACCGGGGTACCTGGAAAAATGCGCTGGGGAGATGGATGCACCCTTGTTAGGTTTTTTGTTTTTGGTTTGTCTTGGCATGTAATCCATATCAAAGCGGTCTTTTTTATTGTATCGTTTAGTGGTCTTAGAATTGATGATTCAAAGCTTCAAAGAAAGACTTGGCCACAGCACATGCAAGATGGAGTTTTCAAAGAGAAATGTGCGAAGTTGCACAAAAAAGGTATTTTAGACCTCATTCCTCTTACAAGGCTTAGGCACACACACATGATATTCATATGTGACCTTGCATGATTTTATATCATTTGTATAACACTTTCACACACTTGGAAGTATATGCTCATGCATTAGATTTAAATTGATAGTCATTGGAAAAAATGCATGTTCTAGAACTATGTCTAGGAAAAAACATATGTGTGTGACTTGGTGTCTATTTGTTTTAGTTTTATTTATTTTGGACTTGAACAAGATCTCTTATGTTTCCTTATTGAGTCCCGGTCATTTCGGTTACTCATTCATTAGGTTTTGAATCCAAACGATGTAGCTACGTTACTTTACATTCTCATTCGTTGAGTTGTCTTCGTCGTTATTTTTCAAGATGAATTCTCAACTTTTTTGTAAAGTTTTGTAGTCTTCGTTATGCGTGAGGGAGTCACAATTCATAATCCGAAGATGGATTCAAAATCAGAGTTCGGGAGGCCCGAATAGGGTTGAAGAACGTGAGCTGAGCGTGAGAGGACCAAGCAAGGCCAAAGGCCAAGCTTAGTGCCCACGTGTGCCACACTGTCAGCATGGCCCTATGCTCATGTGTGCCACACGTGGTTCACACATGGTGCTGATGTGTGGCACATGCTGATTGGCTGCCTCTTTCCCTCTCTCTCTTCCTTTTAAATATTTCTAATTCCTTCGCATTTCATTCAAGAAGAAAATTTGAAAAAGATTGAGTGAAGAATTTTCTCTCCAATTTTCCCAACTTCCAAACACCATAACTTTCTCATTCAAACTCCGAATTGAGTGATTCAAGTTGGAGAATCTTTGTATTCAAGTCCCCTACCTTCTTTAAAAAGGTTTGCAATATTTTGATCGAGTTTTGTGATGGTTCTACCCTCAAAACCGAAACTGCACGGGATTCCTAGGTATTGAACTAAACTTTGTGATTTCATATTTTATGATCTTCAATTACCTTGGGTTTTCTTCTTCTATATGTATGTTTATGTTTGGTGAATGCTATTGAGAAAGATAGCTTCATAATTAAAATTAATCAAGTCTAATTAGAGACAAATGTGAATTAGTTTTCTATAATTCTAGTTTTTCACATGTTTGAGAGTTGTATTGTGATTAGTTTGATATCTAGGGTTAATTTTGATTTGATTGACTCATTTTATGATTAATAACCTGAGCATGTGCTTGGATCCTTTATTTGAACAAATCTACGATTAGCACATTTGATTTTGTGTTTAGAGTTAACAAGGATTTAATTGATTATTCGTTATATCCTTGCTCTAATACTTGCTAGAATATTCATTGATTATATTTTGTGATTCTAGAATTTTTTGTATATGTTTATAATATCTTGAGTATGTGCTTCATGTATATGATTTATTCAAGTGTTAGTTTTGTGAATGAAACTAGGCTTGTGTTAGGTGTTTCACATGCTTTAGGTTTCAATTCATGTTTTTATGACTAGACAATATTTGACTTGTGTGCTCATATGATTAAGTCCATGTCTACATGATTTGTACTTGATCCATACATTTCATATGTGCATGTATCATCTTGTATGATTACATCACTTGGATTGTTAAACTAGAATATCATACATTGTGTGCTCATTGCCTAATTCGATTTTCCATAGTTCATATTGATCTTATGTCCTATGTTGAATGTGCTTGCATCATTGGCATCAATTAGATCATTTGCCTTGCAAAAGGTGAAAGTCTCCTGTTAAGGTGAGTGAAGCCTTTATTTGAGCAAAAAGACTTGGCTAGGAAAGTGTTCCAGATAGCCAAGCACGAAGTCTTAGTTAGGATCAAGAGGATCTGGATAACTAGGAAAAAGTCTTTACTAGGAGTTTGGTACTCTAGATGGTTGAGCTAGGGAAGCTTGACTAGGATCCTTTGTGATCTAGATAGCTAAGCAAGGAAATTTTCCTAGAGACATGAGAGCCTTGGATAGGGAGTTGCTCTCTAGAAGTGTAGGACACATTTTGGATAGGGAGTAGGCTAGGTATTTTGCTAGGTCTGAGGGTAGACTAGAAGTTGATAGCTTGAAGTGGATATCATGTGTTGATAGCTTTGAGTGTGTAAGTCCTTTTCGTCATAGTTGATTGCTTTGCCGGTGGTTGTGGATTCAACCTGTGGACGTTTCCTCTTTAGAGGTTTACAGTGGAAAAATCAATGTGTCAAATGTCTCTATCTCTATCTCTTTATACTTGTATGTATGATTAATATAACTTGTTTAAGATCTTCATTTCCTCACATCCTTGGCAACAAGTTATTGGTAAAGAAAGAGATGCACACATTGTTTGTTGAATCAACAATTGTTTCTTGTATGTTGTAAATGTTTGAACATTGTATCTTGTAATATTCTATATCAAGTTGTAAAGTTTTATTTAGTGAATTTACATTGTAATATTCAAAGTACAACTTGTGGAATTTACACTTCATTGAATATACTTGTATTTAAGATACATTGGTTCTTGGTATATGTTTTGTAGACTGAAGGTGGTGAATTGAGCGTACTTGTGTTAATTTTTTTCTCATAACAATCTTGTTAAAAGGTTAATTTGTATGCTCCCCAAGGTTTTGACATAAGTCACGAAAGAGGTTTTTAAAAATAGTGTGTAAACCTATTCACCCCCTAGGTTATTTAGTATAACCTTGTAGGCAATTTCAATTGGTATCAGAGCGGGTCACTTAAAGCAATAAGTGTCGATTGTCCTTCTCTTGCTGTTGAAACAAAAAGCTCATGGGGTTATCTTCAAGCTATTCATAAATGTGGTTCTTTATTTTCTACTTTGTATTTGATATTAACAATCTTGTTGATAAGCTTTAAGAGAATATTAGTGACAAAAGCGAAGATGGAGAGGAACTAGATTCCTTGGAAGGTAATGTTTATGTAGGTGGATACCTATGTGACATGATGATGTGTAAAATCGTGTTATAAAAACCTAACTCGTAAGTGCACGAATTGTGAGATAAGTACAACGACAAGTAGGGACCGTTCCCACGAGGAAAAGTGATTTATCAATTATAACTAATCCTAATTAAAGCTAAGCAATTAAAAGTAACCAAGAGTTTTGAGATTGATTGATTGATTTAGAACTAAATTAAACTAAGAAAGCAATTTAACAACGAATTGGTGAATGTGATCAAGAGATGGAAAACTAGGTAACCGATGCTCCCCATATGCAATACTCAATATTCATTAACTAATTCCATAAAATAGATTCAATCCAGATTTATAGTTCATTCTCATCTTAATTATGGTATTACCTTAATTCCTCTGGAGTTAACCACGTGTTCTTAATCACAACTCACCCTCATCAAAGGTGTAAGCCATCACCAAGAACCCACTACGTGCAAGAATTATTAAACCAAAATTGTCTCACAGTAATTCCTATATCGAGAACAATCATACTCATTCAATTGAAAAGTAATTATCACAACCTAAATTCCTCTAGCACAATCTCAATTTATAAATAATCGAAACCCTAGACAAGTATCAATAAATTTCCATTAGATTAATACAAGTCAAGAGTAAGACATATAATGAATTGAACAAATCTAAATCCAAATTGATTAATAAAGATATGGAGTTTGAATCATAACATGAGCATTACATAGGTTCACATCAATTCCCTAGTATGGAGTTAGTTACACATGAAAAGATTAAAAGAAGAGGAGAAAGAGTTGATAAAACCCATGAATGTCTTCTTCAAGCTTCCAAGTGTAACAGTGGTGGTGGTGTGATAGGGGATGGCTCCCTTGGTGGCTTGGGACCTCCTTTCGATTCTCACTAATTGAAAAGAATATGAACTATTTATAGATGACTTTTCCATGTGAACCTCCAATTCTTCTTAGGTTTAGGAAATCCACAAAGTGGAAAAGTAGAAGAAAACAAGGAATTAGAAACCTTTCCTATTTTTGAATTCCTCTTTTGATGATTGTCTCCTAATTTGAGTTTAGGAAGCTTCCCAAACATGTATTGGTATTCTAGAGTCATTAGAATTTGATTTGGAAAGTTTTGGAACAGTTCTAGAACAATTCGGAGTTGAAATCCGCCAAAATTACGCACGACCACTCCCTGGACCGCTTGGGAGGAAAGTTTCCTTGGTAGCTGCATAGCAAGTGGAATTCTTCTGCTATTTTCCGCTGCCCAGGACCGCTCCCTAGACATGTGCACCCGGGGTGGTTTGGGCAGCGATAGACTCTCCAGCTCTGACCTTTGGTTACTAAATCAGTCATAACTTCTTCTAGGAATATTGGAATTGTGATCCGAAAAGTGTGCCGGAAACTAGACTTCTGGGGCTTTCATTCCATAAGTAGTAAGACAACAATTCAGTCGGAGCTGAGAGATATGGGCCCCGCAACATGACTGTTCTGCATAGGCCGAAAATCCTCTATTCATGGTTTCTTCCAATTTGTTCCTTTTCTCCATCTTTTGATTTCTTTTCTCCCAAAATGAGATTTAACACCACTAGATTGGAATGAACCTACACATGTTCAACAAACACATTAAACAACCTATTTTACTCGATAACAAAGCATAAATAATAGGACATAGGGCCTAAAACTTGTATAGAAATGGATCGATCAAATACCCCAAAACTTATCTTTTGCTCGTTCTTGAGCAAAGCAAAACTAAAAAAAAAACCAAAATTAAAACCTAAACTAAGCCACTTTCGTAGGGAACACGATAGCATTTAGCGAATGCCACAAGCCTTTAAACCTCTAGGTGTCCCTAGTAGCAGGAGTGTTGTTTCTTGAGGGTTTACAGCTATGCTACCTACAAACATATTTCTACAAAAAGCCAAATAATCAAGATGCAAACTCACATGTATCATTCAAAGCCAATGCATGTTAGAGCCAATAAGTAAAGACTATAATTGAGTCACAAAACTGAATGCATTGCTAGTTTGAATGAAAAGCCCAAGCTCAAGATATTCTAGCTTCAAAGACACATTCGTCAAACACCATAGAAATAATTCGCCTCAACTCTAATTCTTACAAGATATCGCTCATATTTTCACATGGAACCTAGGCAAATTCACTCATCAAGCATATGCGAAAGAAGTTATGCACAAGTAATTTTAAATTATAATCGGATATTAATATATCATTGAAAGAATGCTTGATTTGTATGCAAAAGATCTCATGAAAAGAATCAAACATTAAGAACAAGATAAAGCACATGTTTACCTTACTTTTGAGCTAGCATCCCCAAAAGATCAATTAGGTCTTTTCTTTGGTTGTAATGAGGCCATTGGGTGAAGGTTAAGAAAGAACGGGAAAAGGATAACAAACAAACCTAGGATCATATCGAGTGGTAAACTTCATACTCGGCCGAGTTTCTTCAAATTCTTCATTCCACTTATATCCAGGCTTCTTGAACAATTTTTGTTCATCCTCCTTCTTGAGTTGACTTTCATTTCTCATTCCTTCATTGTAACGCTCTTTTCCTTTTCTCTTTTATTTGATTCATCATCTCGTTCATTTATCTCATTCTTTTTTATAACAACTTTTCAACACATTACTTCTCAACACCACTTTAGTGTTTATCTTCTTGGTTTTTTCCTTGGTACATGCACATCACGAGTCACCCATTTCGACTCGCTTCAATCATCTTCATCACTTTCTCTATATGATCCCAAGCTATATAGTATGGCTAAATTAGGGCTTATTGGGGTTAAGTTAATGTGGGTGATGAAAGAAAAAGGCTTATAGTGTTTGGCTTCAAACAGGGCTATGGAGCACACACATTAGATAGGAAATATTTAAGGCCTTTTAAGTGAGTTCAAGCACACATTGCCTATATCACTTCTAATGGTTCAACCAAATCAAGAGCAAAGTCCACATGTGTATCTTTTTAATGAGAATTGTTCTTTAATGCTCAATGTACAACCTATAGAAATCGAATCTAATGCTAAGAACCTACTGAGTGTTTAAAGAGTAGAAACAAACAAACCCGCATAATATGTCATTTATGTATGCCTTTTGGCTTAGTGAACTCACAAGGGCAGTCTCCACTATTAATCATGACAATGTAACTAAGCATCCTATCCACTATCACATTAAAAGCATGTCGTAAGTTTTGAAAATGCAATGCATTACTCTAAGTGTTAAGAAGTTAGTTTAAACTCAATGAATAAAACATATATTATGGCTCTTAAAGCACACACACGAAGCAACTCAACATGGAGGACAAAAATTCAAAAATTGATGACTTTCGAAATTGACCTACGTCTGTTCGTTAATGTATACCTCTCAAATAAATTAATAAAAGTTAACCAAACTTTAGCACAAGATAATAGATTTGAAAATGCACACTTTTCATTTAGAAAATATTTCAAAATTCGCATTGGAAAAGTATGAAAACAGACCACAAAAACAGTATACGCACCATTTCGCAACAACAGGGCTTCGCCCATGACCTTTGGTTGAAGAAACAATCATAACTTTTAAACCACCACCCAGAAATTTACGTTCTTTATACGGTTGGATTTATATCGAAAAATCAAAAAAGCCAACGTAGACAGAAAAATTTATTTCCTCACCAATCAATACAGTTTTAACAAAACGTTTACCTTAAAAAATTTTCAAAACAGGTCACTTTTTTCACTCATTTTTCAAAGAATAAAACAACCACAAATTCACACCTCCAAACCTAATCTAAACATTGTCCTCAATGTTTGTATGACATTAAAAGCATGGACAACAAATAAAGAAAAAGTAGGTAAGGCAAGAACTCGAAACAAAAACACAAAAACTAGAAAACTAAAAAGAAATTACTTAAGTGGGTTGCCTCCCACCAAGCGCTTAATTTAACGTCTCGACAAGATGGGTGCAAGGATGACTTAACCAAACTCCAATGTCTCGAATTTGCGCTTATATGTTATTAAGTCTTGGAAGAAATTTTCACTCGCCGGAATGCTCCTACACACAATAAGCAAAGGCAAGTAAATGTTCACTATAAAGTGTGGTGAAATAAGTTCAGAAAACCACTTGTTCTAGTTGCTTTTGTGTAGGCGGCTCGGAAAGGTAATGGGAGGGACATAAGGCTTGAGTTCCTCGTATATGAGCGGTTCCTCGAAAGGGACATCTTCCACTTCCTTGTTCTTTCGTCTCTTCCTTTTCTACGTCTTCACCCTTTAAAGGGAAAGTGACAACATCTTCTTGTTCCGGTTGGCCCGGAAGAGTAATGGGAGGGACATAAGGCTTGAGTTCCTTGTATAAGAGCGGTTCCTCGAAAGGTACATCTTCCGCTTCCTTAACTTTTTCTTCCGTCTCCTCCTCTTCATCTTTTCCTGCAACACTAGAAAAATCATCAGAAAATTCATACCTCTTGATAATCTTATGGTAAGAAGGGAAGGTGGCAGCTTCATCCCAAACTTTTTGAATGGATTTTGGAAGGTTGTTAAATTCTTCCTCAAGTGATCGTGAGATCGGCTGCCCAACTTGTTTTCTAGCTAAAATCATTGGTTTCAAATCCCACATTTGTTGTTGTAAAACAATTAGTTTCATAACAAGTTCATTCATTGCTTCACTTTCCTCATCATAAGCATGTTGCTCGTAGAAGTCCATTGTTCCTGAAAAGAAAGACAATAAAATAAAAAATTAAACTAAAACTATTAACTAAAACTAAAACTAGAAATAACCAATAAATTCAACTATTCCCCGGCAGTGGTGCCAAAAACTTGATGTGTAAAATAATGTTATAAAACCCTAACTCGTAAGTTCACGAATCGTGAGATAAGTACAGCTACAAGTAGGGATCGTTCCCACGAGGAAAAGTGACTCATCAATTATAACTAATCCTAATTAAAGCTAAGCAATTAAAAGTAACTAAGAGTTTTGAGATTGATTGATTGATTTAGAACTAAATTAAACTAAGAAAGCAATTTAACAAAGAATTGGTGAATGTGATCAAGAGATGGAAAACTAGGTAACCGATGCTCCCCATATGCAATACTCAATATTCATTAACTAATTCCATGAAATAGATACAATCCAGATTCAGAGTTCATTCTCATCTTAATTATGGTATTACCTTAATTCCTCGGAAGTTAACCACGTGTTCTCAATCATAACTCACCCTCATCAAAGGTGTAAGCCATCACCAAGAACCCACTACGTGCAAGAATTATTAAACCAAAATTGTCTCGCAGTAATTCCTATGTCGAGAACAATCATACTCATTCAATTGAAAAGTAATTATCACAACCTAAATTCCTCTAGCACAATCTCAATTTATAAATTATCGAAACCCTAGACAAGTATTAATAAATTTCCGTTAGATTAATACAAGTCAAGAGTAAGACATATAATGAATTGAACAAATCTAAATCCGAATTGATTAATAAAGATATGGAGTTTGAATCATAACATGAGCATTACATAGGTTCACATCAATTCCCTAGTATGGAGTTAGTTACACATGAAAAGATTAAAAGAAGAGGAGAAAGAGTTGATAAAACCCATGAATGTCTTCTTCAAGCTTCCAAGTGCAACAATGGTGGTGGTGTGATAGGGGATGGCCCCCTTGGTGGCTTGGGACCTCCTTTCGATTCTCCCTAATTGAAAAGAATATGAAGTATTTATAGATGACTTTTCCGTGTGAACCTCCAATTCTTCTTAGGTTTAGGAAATCCACAAAGTGGAAAAGTAGAAGAAAACAAGGAATTAGAATCCTTTCCCAACTTTGATTTCCTCTTTTGATGATTGGCTCCTAATTTGAGTTTAGGAAGTTTCCCAAATATGTATTGATCTTCTAGAGTCATTAGAATTTGATTTGGAAAGTTTTGGAACAATTCTGGAACAATTCAGAGTTGAAATCTGCCAAAATTACTGCACGACCGCTCCCTAGACCATTTGGGAGGAAAGTTTCCTCGGTATCTGCATAGCAAGCGGAATTCTTCTACTATTTTCTGCTGCCCAGGACCGCTCCTTAGACACGTGCACCCGGGGTGGTTTGGGCAGTTATAGACTCTTCAGCTCTGACCTTTGGTTACTAAATTAGTCATAACTTCTTATTGGAATATCAGAACTGTGATCCGAATAGTGTGCCAGAAACTAGACTTTCGGAGCTTTCGTTCCATAGGTAGTAAGACAACAATTCAGTCGGAGCTGATAGATATGGGCCCCGTAATATGACTATTCTGCACAGGCTGAAAATCCTCTTTTCATGGTTTCTTCCAATTTGTTCCTTTTCTCCACTTTTGACTTCTTTTCTCCTAAAATGAGATTTAACACCACTTGAATGGAATGAACCTACACATGCTCAACAAACACATTAAACAGCTTATTTTAGTCGAAAACAAAGCATAAATAATAGGAAATACGGTCTAAAACACGTATAGAAATGGACCGATCACACGACTTTGCATCTAGTAGAAATTGAAGGAGAAGAGTATTTCCCAAAGGATAATCAACCTAGACATGATTACTTGTTTTTTCAACTCAATGAAAAGATTTGCAAATCAAAGACCACCAACTTCAACTTGATGGCAAGAGTTCATACTCTAGAGAAGGTAAGAGATGAATCGTTGACGGAAGTTGAAATGATCAAATGTCAAGAAAATAAGATGGTTGGAGATGCTCTTGTGTTAAAAAAATCTAAATAATGATTTTTCTAATAATTTGTTTTTCTTGATGGCAACGATCAAAGGCAAGAAAGATGAGTTGGCAATCATAAAGGCCAAAGAGCTTGGTAATCTTCATGTAGATTCAAGTGATTCAAGCTTTGTAGATGAGCAAGTGGAGTCTCATACAACTAAAGGCAAGTCACTAAGGAACAAAAGGAATTCAAAGGCCAATTCTTCCAAGGTCAAGAGCACAATAAGAGTAAGGAGCCTTCATCGTCGGTACACTCTCACCTTAATATCATTTCTAAGTTTGTCCCAATTTGTCATTTTTGCAATATTGTAGGGCATATTAAACCTAGATGCCATGAGTATATTAGACTAGGCAAATTAGGGAATGAGATGCATGCTTGTGAGATGAGAAAATCTTCTTTGAATGTTTCTAAACATGATGATTGCTTTGATGCTTTGTATGATGTGCACGTTATCAATAATCATGTAAAGAAACATACTAGGAAAGTTTGGGTTAAAAAGTATGATGTGAAAAATGTTCCTAGTCATCCTTCTAATCATGTTTCTAATGATAACACTTTGAGTGTTGTACTTGATAATGATAATCATGTGAAGAAGAATGTCAAGAAGATTTGGGTGAAAAAGAGTGTTTCACATGATCATATGCATAGTCTTGATAATATCTTTGTTGATGGTAATAATATTGTGTTTAACATGAGAAATATCTTTATATAGAAGATTGTTGATAATTTATCTTCTAGATATATTGTTGCCATGAGAAAGGATCATGATGGTTTATGTGTTAGTGCACCCAAGACCAAATAGGTCAAGGGTGAGTGCTATTACCTTTAGTGTAAGTTGCATATGTGAGTTAGCTTTAAGATTAGTGTCAAGGTTTTTGAGTAACTTAGCTAGCTAGCTTTATATCTCTATAACTTGGCATGAACTTAGCTATCTCACATAAGTCACTATGATAGTCGAAATTTGTTGATTAACTTTTGAGAAGTTGTATATCATGAAATCTATATGGTGATGAATTGTGTTAAGACTTTTGGAGAAAGTCATTTTTTTTTTGTTTGAGTTGAAATGCATAGTCTTTAGTCTCTTGGAATTAACACACCTATAACTTGGTGTCATGAGGACAAACAAGCCAAGAGGACTCATAAAACTGGTGAAGGCCTTGCATTTGATGAAAATAGCTTGCGAAGGTATCTCTATATCATATTGCTTGCTTTCTTATTTTTCATCTCTCAACTCATTGTTTATACCACTTCATGAAGACTAGTATAGTGTTTACACGGTACTCTTTGACATTTGCTCCTTTAAGATCGTTTGGTGATACTGGTTCACATTGATCTTTATATGTATGAATCTTGAGTGACATGTTTTGAAAAATATGAGCTTCATATTCTTTGAAAGTTACTCTCTTAAGAAGTAAAGATCTTAAGTAAGTCTCTTTACTTGCTTTTTGATCATGTGCTTTTAAGCCTTAAAAATTTGGTTTCAAAAATGCACTTTACTTCTCTTGTATGCATGGTTGAGTAAGTTGAGCTTGATATATGTAAGTTGCAGATACACCTTGAAGTCATAGGACTAGTACATTTAAAAATGACCTACGGTTGGTATCCATTTGCTTCGGCAACATAGAACTCAACGAGCTCCTTCATGGAAAGGGCTACACACCTTGGTTGTGAAGCCACCCAATGTAGGAAAGGGGTACGCTATTGTGATGAGTGAAAGCCGCCATGAAGTGTATATGTCTATGTTAGAAAAAAATCAAAGAAGTGTTGAAAAGAATCAATTAATTTTTTTTTATTTTATTCAAGCCTAAAAAAAAAAAGCAAAAGACGTTATGGAGTATAGTTGAATAATCAAATTAGCTCAGGTTGTCAAATAGAAATGAAATAACAAGCCATATGCACACACAAAGCTCACATGTTGAAATCTATTCTCTTTAAAAGAAAAATTCCGGATGATAATCGGTTTAACCTTTTTATAGAATGGCTTAAGATGAATAGTTGTTGAAATTGTTTGCGTGTTTGATTATCAAATTACTTCTTTTCATATACTTGAAGCAAAATATTCACACACTAACTTTTGCTTATTTGGTATTTTGATACCTTAGCAATTTTTGAAGACATATGAGAGTGATTAAAAATCTTGTTATAACTCTCTTTTATATGTGGATTTTATTTGAAAAATATATTGAAATTGCTTGGTGAAGACATATGAGGGTGATTAAAAATCTTGTTGTAACTCTCTTTGATATGTGGAGCTTATTTGAAAAATATATTGAAATTGCTTGGTGATGTGAATGTATGGCTCTTTTTGTGAGCAATTGTCTTTCTAGATCTTAGATGGGGCATTTATCAAGGGGGAGCATAATATGCTAAATTTGTGTTTTCTTTTATGATATGTTCATATGTGTTTCAAGATAGTTGTTTGTTGACATTATTCTTGTTTTTGATAAATCTTTAAGAGGTTATGCTAATTCTTGATTTGTATATTGATTTATTCAGAAATAATGATGATGATGTTTTTTTTTTTTTTTTTTGTCTTTGATATATATGTTTATTGGTCGCTAACGTGCTTGACGTTTCCACTCATGTTTTTTTTAGTGTTTGTGTAATACAAGGTCATGGGAAAGACAAAGAAAGTTGGGACTAGCAATCCTACAAGGCACGTTGACAAGTAAAAACCTTCTTTGAGAAAGGTATTGACTTAGATTCATGTGTTGATTCGTATGTCTATAAGGTGATCATTGATAGGAAATGGAGTACTTGGAATGAAATGCTAGATTAACAAAACCATGGTTAGAGAATTTTATTGTAAATTCTAGAATATTACTACTTTTCAAAATGCTCTTTTGGATATGAGAGGCATTGTCTTTAGAATCAATGCTTGGAAACTGAATGAGTTTCTAGGATTATCAAATGATATCGAGTCAGATTTCCATGATATTGGTGTCTTGGAGAACCTTGATTTGATGGGAAAAACTCTATGTGACAATGTTGATTTTGAGTGGGAAAAGCGTGCTTTTATTAAGCAAAGTGAGATTACCAAGATAAATGCATTTTGGCATTTATTTGTTTGTACCAATCTTGTTGTATATACTAACACTACCGAACTTAATAAAGAAAAGATCAAGATTGTGTACGCCTTAGTGACTAACAAACCCATAAATATTGGAGAAGTGCTTATATAACATATTGAGATTGCATCTCATTCAACTCGTTTGGAAAAAAAGTTGGCATATCCGGGGGCTTATCTCTCATTTGTGTTTAGCTAAAGGGTTGAAGAAACAAAATGATGATGTGCTACTACCTTCCTTAAAGAAGTTTAGTGATAGACATGTTGCTACCATGTCTTATAAAGAAAAGGGAAAGTCTAGTGATACATTTAGGCTTTTTGGTGAATCTTATGATTCAAGTCATGTATCTAGCACACATATTCTTCCAATTTGGGCTACACAATTGAAGAATAAGGTTGAAGAGTCACGTTGGTTGGTTGAGGCATCACAAAGGATGATTGAGGAGCTCAATGCTAAGGTAGTGCTACAAGATGTGAAGATCAAAGAGTTGGAAATCAAAGCATCTACTTCAAAGCATTATGTGAGGTCAACCAATCGGACAACTTTCCTTGGTGAGCAAAGTGGCTAGAAATGGTTTCCTTGGTCAACCAATCGGACAAATTTTCTTACTCTTTGTTTTTGGCTTCATATCATGTCAAAAAAGGGTAGAAATATGGGGAGATATGTCATATGATAGTTTTAACAGAAATTTACTAGGGAGGTGGATTTACAATTAACGACTTTAAAATGACCACCATCAAGATTGACCATGGTCGGAGGTGTATCATGTAGTTCGATACCTATGGTCACAATAAGCATAATTCAAGGGAGATGATGATTAAAATAACAGGACAATCGATTATAATAAATACCATAAAGGGAATAGTACAATGGATTGCTTTTGCATAACATGAATATCCTCTCTAACGATTTTCTCCACCGGCTACTGTAGGCGAAAGTGTGACACAATAGGCGGTGGAGCTTTTGTGCATGTTGATAAGTAGGAAAAATTGTATTTAGGGTTTCAAAAGGAAATCGATCTCCTCTTTGTTGAGTATAATGTTGTATATATAGGTCTCATTACTTGCCATGCACTTCTATAACTTCGGTTTAGGGTTTTAGCACTTAAGGGACTTTCCTCGGCGATAAGCGAAGATATCGTAGTGGAATCCAATCCTTGAAATCAAGTGATTCTTTCTTGGACGGATTCTGGCAAAAACTGCTTTAAAATAGGACTCTTGCATGGCGGGAATGAGTCTTGGCAACAACGACGGTGTTTAATATTCTTCTTCGTAGCATTACACCTTTGTGACTCATTACTTGATGTATGGACCGTTTGGTGAGCTTACTCTTCGTGGCGTATGGGTATCTAAGTATCGGGGTATTTCGTTGTCTTTCTTCTTGTTGTATCATGGTTTCCGTCGACCCCCTAGTTACCTCGATTTGGAATACAAGTTACAGCTATGGTGGGGTATCGGGGTAGCGTGGTGGCGGGTCCCTGATCTAGTTAGAAGCGAGGTAACTAGTATATGTGAAGGCGGGATACCAGGATGGTATAGTATAACTTGTAGAATTTTTGTGCATCTTTGGTTTCTTCTAGGTATTTATCCTGACGCGTCGGTCCAGATTTTCTCCTGGCGGTAGCCAGATGCCACCTGCTAAGAATGCCCCTTCCTTGGTTTCTAGGTGGAAAATTCTTTTTTAATCCTCGGCCAATTTTAATGGTTAACAGAAGTCCCCCCAAACTTGAACACCGGTATCTAGGTCGGGGTTGGAGTTAGGATCCTTAATTTTGGTTGAAGGATTTGTCAACCCGCTTGGATACATAAGTATTAAATGCTTTAACCAGGTGTCGATTGTAGATTGCTTTGTAAGTTCAAACGAGCCGTTTTTGGCACTTTTTTCTCAAAACCGTCTCCTACACGTTCCCAGTAACTGTTGATTGTTTCCCTTTTTTGTTCCGATAACCTCCCACTAAGTGTCTATAAATATCCTTATGTTATTCTATATTTATTAACGCCTCCTGCAAGATTTCAAAATCTGTCTTCTTTTCTTTATGGTTTTTACTCTTCCCAGATTACCTTCTCTTTCTTCTTTTCTGTCATGGCATCCTCACAAAACCCTAACCTATCTTCTCCCCAACCTTTTGATAGTATCGAAGCTCTCTTCAATCTTTCCAGGGTTCAATCGGGCGATAACCCTTTGTCGCTTAAAAGGAAGAGAGAGCCAATCGAAGAAGACGTAGAGAGCACTACCGTATCACTACGTCTTTGCTCTGGCCGGAACCGTCGCATCGGGTTAGGTTTTCGTGACGATCCTTCCAACCCTGTTCATCTTGTTGAGGAGGATAAGGATAAGGA
This sequence comes from Acer negundo, assembly GCA_035582765.1. Lineage (NCBI taxonomy): Eukaryota > Viridiplantae > Streptophyta > Magnoliopsida > Sapindales > Sapindaceae > Acer > Acer negundo. Next base: position 23,541,355 of record CM069231.1, on the reverse strand, counting down.
CTAGGACGCGGGTTAGACGGGAGACCCAACGGTGGGAAGTGAGATCTCTGATCCTACCTTTGATTACCAGCTCATCCTTGATTCCGTCAGTATCGACGAGGATCAAGCACACTTGAGGCTTATCTATTAGATTTCGGATAGCATTTCCCTCTCCTTACCTTACCGGGGTCAAGAGGTATATACCTCTCCTATTGGTATCCTGCTTATTCACACGGCCGCGTTCAAGTGTGGGGTCCGATTACCTTTCCATTCTACTCTTCGAAGGGAACTGGTGACTCTCGGGTTGGCTCCTCTACAAATCTCACTAGGTTTCTAAAAATATTTGACACGTTTTCTGGTGCTTTGGAAAGAGCAGTGTGAGAGGGATACCCTAGAGAGGGAACCGGGCTTTAACGAGCTGCAATATGTCTTCCAGGTAGCTAACATTGCGCTTGGTCCTAAAGGATAATTTTATTTGAGGCTGTCTAAGTCCACTAAGTTAGTAATTCCCAGAGCCAACATTAAGTTAAACCGAGGCTGGAAAGACAAGTGGATCGTGGTAGGAGGGGACTGGGGCCATTCTGTGCAGATTAACAGGATTGAATACCCAGTCCCTATTCAGTTCACTAGGCAGGATAAATGGGGCAAAAGAAACGTATCTGCCTAATCTTTGGGTATCATACATTGGATTACAGATAACAAGTTTGTGAATCCAGAGTATCCCGATTATGATCCTTTGGAAGGTGCCAGGCTGGAGCGATATCTCCATATTTCCATTGCAAATCCTGGTATGTGATTTTCTTCCTCTTTATTCTTCTTTCTTGTTTTCCCTTCTCCCTGCTTTGACTCTTATTTTATTTTATTTTTATTTTTTTTATCATTTTGATAGTATCTACCACTCCTTTTCTGCCTTCCCCTTTGATTCTTATGGGGCCCGGGGCTCAAGCCTCCTATCCTGTTGAATCCTTAGCCTATCCTCATAGTACCGATGCTGTTGCTGGTACTGAATAGGATTTTTCTGCGGCTGCCTCTCTTTTAACTTCGATAGGGGCGCCTCTACCTCTTCATATTCCGCTGTCTGACCTAGTTCCGACACACCTTTCTATGAAGATTATGTTATCAAAGGGTGCCAAGGTTTGAGGTTCTCCTATCTAGGTTAAGAAGCGGGGTCTCACTGCTCCTGCTGTTAAGTCCCTGTCAACTGCTTCTCCATCCATGCCCTCTCATTCAATCAGGCATATTTGGCATCAATATAGGATGGAGAAGGATTCCGTGGTCATACCTCCGCTAGCAAGCTTGCCGTCGGGATCGGGATTGGAGGACAGAAGCCAGCAGGAGCTGATATCCCGCTTTGCTGCGACTTACTTCGGAGTTAGTCCTGATGCTATGGTTGCCATGCCTCGGGAACTTCTTGCCACCAGAGTAGCTTCTTTACTTGTTAAGGTATGTCACTAGTCCTTTTTTCTTGCTTGGTTGATTTCTAAGGAGGTTCTCATTTTCTGTTCTTAACTGTAGACTTTTATATTTAATCTAGCTATGGGACAGCATTTGAAGATCTTGTAGGAGGCCAATATTACGGCCTGGGCTAAGTTGGAAGAAACTAAGAAGGACTTAGCTCGGTTTAAAGAGGCTACTAATACCTTGATCCGTTCTGCTGCTGAGTTTGAACAGGGTAGGTAGGAGGCCATAGTGGATCTGGAGAGGTTGAAGTGTGCTCTGGATACGGAGACAATCATATCCACCCGCTGACGGGCTCAGCAAAAAGAATTGGCCAAAGAGAAAGCTATGCTTGCAGAGGAAGTTCACCTCTTACAGGAAGCAGTGCCGGCCTTGAAAGCCCAAGCTGATGACTTTTTTGAGCAGGGATACTTCACTACTTCCTATGAGGTGGTCCACTCCCTCCCCACCGATTTCGACTTTCAAGGGACACTTGGGTGGGATCGAGGTGTGATTCTAGCAAATGTCGCCCAATATTCTGTCGAGGACCTCGACCCCGGCAAGCCACGCCCTGATCATGGAGCCCTCCCTGCAGCCAGAGAACACTGTTCCAGTTACTGACCTTACTGAAGAGATGGTGGAGAATTAGGACTTTCCTATTACTCAGGATGATCTGATGCAGGATGTTGTGCTGCCTAGTCAACTCACTCCCGCAGTAGAGGCAGAAGTTCCTTCTAAACTACGTACACCAGGAGTTGGTGAAGTTTAGTCTATTAGGGGCGAGGTAGCTGATGAGACAGTTGCAGCTAATCGAGAGGAGGAAATCGAGGAAAGGCAGGCCAATGTATGATCCTTAGTCTACTTTAAAAAAAATAAAATAAAAATTGTAGCCCGGAAATAGGGGTTGGGCGCTCTGCTTGATCAATGGAAAGATTTCTCTTTTTTTTTTTTGACCTGTGTGTTATCCTGCAGTGTTTACTTACTTGCTCGCTCTTAATCGAGGAAGAAATTATTAGTGATAATTGATGTTTTTACTTCTGCCCATCGTGATCCTGGCGATGCTTGGCCTTGCTTATTCTCTGTGATAATCTTGGTAATATTTATTTTGGGGAAACTGGTAAGAACTTTTTTGCAGTTTGACCTTGTTGCGAGGTTTAATCCTTGCTAGCTATCGGGATCGGGCTTCTTCTTTATGGAATCGGGGACTTAGACATTCAACGTACTTAGCCAATCGGGATACCTGATGCTTCCTATTTTACGAATCCTTGTTTGGATATTTCCACTTTCTAGAAGGATCCTTCTCTTGATACGCTTGCCTTTAATGCACCGGTCCACATGCCGGGCTAGGATTGGTCAACTCATTTGAATGGATCGTTTTTCATGCGTCTTCTCGAATTCTTCGCCAGTCATTATTGCTTTGCACCGGTGCCCTGCTTGGCTTTCTCTATAAGTAACTTGTTTTTCTTCCTCATCTTTCATTCTGAAAGATTTATAAAGAGCGAAACAACACCATCCCAAGCGTTCTCCTCTGATGGCAGATTCATTCATTCTGGTTATCGATCTTTGTATTTCTTGTGATATGGAAAAGTTTGGCGATTCTCAATCAAACACAAGGAAGAAAGAAAAGGTTATCGATCGCAATTCTGGGTTAAATTCCATCTTGATCCAATCTTGTTGTTCTAGTTGGGAACTTTATATTGAATTGGTCTTCGATGATAAGATCGGGAGCCTTGTTCTAAGTTGCTAGATGGAGTTATTAGCGTCGAAGTCAACAGACAGGTTGGTGATCGGATGATTGGGAATTAGACCCATAAAAGCAGGCTCAGCTTTAAAGATGCACTGAGAGCTCGGAGCCGAAAAAGAGGAGGTGATGAACTCAAGGCTGAAGCGAAAGTAAGAGTCTCAAGGGTGAGATCTTCGTTGATGTCATTCCAAAGGGCTTAGATACTCTAATGTTATTGGTCTGGATCAAGGAGGCTACAAAGGAGAAGAGTGAAAAGTTTTTTTTGTTCTTTCTTTTGCGGTTGATGTTTTTGTTTATTCACATTTTGTAGCCTGATTACCGGGTTTAGGCACCTAGATTATTGAATTGGATGCTTCTTTCTCATAAATATATATTGTCGTCTTATTCCGTTGGAATACTGGTGAATCTTTGTGTGTACTTGCTATTAGTAGGCTGGGCAGTGTTTGGATAACGATACATGATCTGTTGGGGATGACCACCTCCTTTCTTTTGTCCGACTATGAAGTAAGAAAAGATTCTAATTTTTCCTGAGGACATCTTGGTTGGCAATCCCTTTGCCACACTTGATGAGAATTTTGTAAAGAAATCCAAGCCAGTGGTACTTAGGCCTTAGTTTTAAGCCGGGATTCTGGTTCTTGATAGATAAATCCCGATGGTGGGTATTCCCCGACCTGGTTCTTCATATGGTGAATTAAGGTACCAGATATTTTGTAAGGGATTCTGGTCCTTGATAAATAAATCATGGTGGATGGTATTCCCCAACCTGGTTCTTCTCACGGCGAATCAAGGTACCAGATATCCTGCTATGGGATTCTAGTTCCTAATAAATAAATCCTGGTGGAGGGTATTCCCCGACCTGGTTCTTCATATGGCAAATCAAGGTACTAGATATCCTGCTAAAGGATTCTGGTCCTTGATAAATAAGTACTGGTGGAGGGTAATCCCCGACCTGGTTCTTCACATGGCACTTCAATATCCTACTAAGGGATTATGTTCCTTGATAAATAAATCTTGGTGGAGGGTATTCCCTGACCTTGTTCTTCATATGGCAAATCAAGGTTCCAGATATCCTGCTGCATTCTAGTCCTTGATAAATTAATCCCGGTGGAAGGTATTTCCCGACCTGGTTCTTCTCATGGCGAATCAAGGTACCAGATATCTTGCTATGGGATTCAGGTCCTTGATAATTAAATCCCGGTGGAGGGTATTCCCGACCTGGTTCTTCACATGGTGAATCAAGGTACCAGATATTCTACTAAGGGATTCTGGTCCTTGATAAATAAATCTTGGTGGAGGGTATTCTCCAACCTTGTTCTTCATATGGCGAATCAAGGTACCTGATATCCTGCTAAGGGATTATGGTATTTGATAAATAAATCTCGGTGGAGGGTATTCCCCGACCTGGTTCTTAACAAACGTTGCAGGGGCTTTCTTGGTCTTGAGGTGATTCAATTGTGGCAATCCTCTTGGAGGGGTTGACCTTGTCCAGGGCATCAGAAGCTTCTTATTAATCTCTTGGTGTTGAGATGATTTATTTACGATAGGATGAAGGTTGGAGAATCAAATAGGAGGAGAAAACTGACTTCTTTTAGTGAACTCTCAAATTCATAAAAAGTAAAATCAGGGTATACATTTGATATTATCCCCGCCAAAAGAAAAAAAAAAAGGAAAAAACAAAATTCTTTATTCTTGCTAACCATTATAGGTAAAACCTCTTGAGGTGATCAGCAATCTAGGTGTGGTCAACCAGGTAACCATCCTTGTCTTATAGTTTGTTTGCTCTTCCATGTACTACCATCTTGATTATATAAGGACCCTCACATCTAGGGGCTAAGACCCCGTCTTATCTGATTCGGGTATTTTAAGTTACTATTCTGAGTACCAAATCCCCTTCCTTAAAATTCCAGTTTCTTACTTTCTTTTTAAAGTAGCGGGCTATTTTGCTTTGATAGATCACTACCCTCTGTGCAACCTTTTCTTGCTTCACCTTAAGGCGGTCCAAATTAGCCCTTAACTTCATCTCGTTATCTTCAGGTTCATAGTGGTGAACCTTGAAAGATGTCAAGTTTTACGCGATAGGTAGGAATACTTCTGTCTTGAAAGCCAATGAGTAAGGTGTTTCCCATGTTATAGTCCTTTTGGTTGTTTGATATGCCCATAGTACATTGGGAAGCTCCTTAGCCCACCCTTTCTTCTGTTGGAGTTTTTTCTTCAGGAGTTTCTTGATGATTTTGTTGGTGCCCTCCACCAGCTCATTGTTCTAAGGATGGGCTACTGATCCAAAACGGAGGTTGATTCTTCTTTCCTCGCAAAACTACCAAAATTTGGCGTCGTCAAACTGTTTGCCTAGATAAATTATTATGGCCATCAGGGTACCGAATCGGCACACAATGTTTTCTTTGACGAAATTGGCAATGTTTGCCTCTGTTATCCAGGTAAGGGATTCTGCCTCCACCCACCTGGTGAAGTTGTCTATTACGACCACAACATGTTTGCCTGAAGTAGTTGGGAGAGGTCCAATGAGGTCCAGTCCCTAGATGGCAAAAGGGTCTGGTGTACTGATTGAAGAGAGCCTCTCAGGAGTAAGGTGGCGGAGGTTTGCTATTTTCTGGCACAGTTCACAAGATTAGGCAAACTGTTTTGCATCTTGGTGTAGAGTAGGCCAGAAATAACCCATCCTGAGTACTTGGTAAGCAAGAGTCTCGTTTGATACGTGGTTGCCACATTCTCTTGAATACACCTCGTGGAGTGCCCATTGTGCATCATCTAGGTGTAGACATCTCAGTAGTGGGAGTGATTTTCTTTGCGGTAGAGAAAACCATATATCAAATAGTACCGGGTGGCGATTCTTTTGATTTTGTAGGCTTGATCCGACTCAACAGGAAAGGTATCATTTTTGAGATAGTCTACCATAGGATCCATCCTGTAGGGAGTCATTCGACGGGGTTGACTTCTGCCCCTACAGCTATGCTTGATCGAGGTATCAATTGAATTGGTACTCCTTTTGGCAACACTTGTCCTCCACCTACAGTGATTTTGGCTAAGATATACACTCGGTGGTTTTTCTCTCATGGAATCTGCTCCATCTTCATTCCTTTGAATCATGTCATAGCTTTCCGAACCCTGGCTAGATATATTATCATGATATCACTTTTTGCTTGATATAACCCTGATACTTGGTTGGTTACTGTTAATGGAAAATTACCACTGAGGTGGATCATCAAATAACATCTTTATAGACAAAGATCTAGGTTGATCCTGGTCGGAGGGGTATCACGTAGTTTGATACCAACAAGATTCCTATTGAATAAAGCTGATATGTGACGGTATTCAAGGTACCGATGGATAATGGAGATGGCGTGTTCGTTCCTGTCGATAAGTAGGACTGAATGTGAGTGTAGTATTTAAGGAGGCGAATTCTTGATCCCTTTTTTGATGAATGTAATGTAGTATATATAGGTCATGTTGCTTGCCATGCACTCCTATAATTTCGGTCTAGGGTTTTGGCGATCACAAGAATTCCCTTCCTTCTAAGAGACAACCTCGTAAGAGCTTTAATTATCCAAATCAAGTGATTCTTTTTGGAGAGGATTCTCATACAAGTGGACTCCTTATTTGAATTGAATTCTTAAGAGGTGGGAAGGAGTCTACCTTTTTTATCGGGAGATGAACGACCATGTTTCATCCCCCTAGCTTTGGAGTTTCAAGATTTGTCCGCCTAGACATACATATTTCGGATTCTATTAATGTTTCTTATGGTTAACTGGTTAGAGGATTCCTAGAGGTATTTGGGTTCATCTGGTTTCTCGTGTACCCCGCCTCTTTCTAGTTTGATGCTTTCTTGGTTAGGTGTTTGGTCGGCGGGGTATCCTAATATCGGTTGTTCTTGCAGTGGGGTACCCAGTTGGATATAGAAGCGGGGCACTTAGCTGGATGTAGAAGTATGATATTTCAACTAAAGTTATATCTAGATGTCTGTCTGATATGGCAGCGGGGTACCTTGCTGAAATAGTAGCGGGGTATCCTGTTGATCTAGTAACGGGGATACCTGTCTGGTGCAGTAGCGGGGTACCCCATTGAGCTTCGTGATAGGATTCTTAGTAGAACTCCGCGTTGGAACATTTTAGGGGTTTTCGGGATTGCTTGGCTTTGCTAGGGTTACTCCGAGGAAGGAGGTACGTATCCAGATTTGATCTAGTATTCTTCTTTCTAGGAGTACCTAGATGGTATCTCGGCCTGTGTTTCTTCCTAGTATCCGAGTGGAAAATTCTTCTTTGGTCCTTTGCCAATTTTGGTGGTTAACAGTTGCCAATTGAGAATCACTTTAAACCATGAGAAAATCGGTTAAGATAATCCTTGCCCCGCAATCTGATTGGTTCGATGCCACATCTGTATACAGTACCCATGTCTTGCAATCATTGGGCCATTCTAGGTTTTCTAGAGCAGGGTCCAAGGTTACATTTGGATCTAGATTTTGAGTCTTGCTGAATTCTGCTATGAAATCTGCTAAAGCTTGAGCGTTAATTGTAGTCCTTGGCTTGTACTTGATGTTGTATTGGGTGAGCTCCAAAGTCCACAAGACTAGTCTATTGGATATGTTGGGCCTTTGTAGGAATTGCCTCAGCTACTGATTAGTGATCATAGCAATGGTATGGGCTTGAAAGTCCGGCCAGAGTTTTCTGGATGCAGTCACTAATGCATAAGCGAATATTTCCAAGAGGGAATAATTCTTTTCTGCCTTGGTCAGAGCACGGCTCATGTAGTAGATTGGTCTCTTGACCCCGTCACTACATTCTTTAACAAAAGCTCGCTAGTAGCGGTTTCCGATACTGCGAAGAAAAGTTGTAATTCTTCTCTTGCTAGCCAGATCTTCTTTTAAAGAATGGAAAGCTCCTTCGCCTTCTTGATCCCACTTCATCTTCTTACCCTGTCTGATAATTTTAAAGAAAGGAAGGCACTTATCTGTAGATCGGAATATAAAGCGATTTAGTGCCTGTTTAAGGGTAGAGGGGGACTCTAGGTCCAAAATGGCCTTGATCTTCTCCGGGTTAATCTCAATTCCCCTCTCATGGTCCATGAACCCTAGGAACTTTCCTACAGCTACCCCGAAAGCGCACTTGGCGGGGTTCAGTCTCATCTGGTTCTTCCTTATTATTGAAAAAGTTTTCCGTAAATCCTCTGAGTGCTACTCTATCTGTTAAGATAAGGTAATCTTGTCATCTATGTACACCTCCATAGATCTTCCTATTTGATCTTTCAATAACTTGTTCACTAGACGCTGATAAGTTACACCGCCATGTTTGAGCCCGAAGGGCATTACCTTGTAGTAGTAGAAGCCTTACCCAGTGATAAAACTTGTCTTGTCTTGTCTTGGTCGGTAGGGTGCATCATGATTTGGTTGTACCCCGAAAAAGCGTTCATGAAGCTGAGAAGCTTGTTTCCTGCGGTGGAGTCAATAAGCTGATCGATTTTGGGTATATGGAAGCTGTGATTTGGGTAGGTCTGGTTAAGGTTGGTGCAGTCCACACACATACGTCATTTCCCCGTTTGATTTGGTAACCATGACTACATTGGCAATCCACTCGGGGTACCGGAACTCTCTAATGAATTTGGCTTTCATGAGCTTGTCTACCTCTTCTTGGACCGCAGCATTCCGCTCAGTGTTGAAATGTCTTCATTTCTGTTTAACTGGTTTGAAGGTTGCATCTACTGCCAACCTGTGGGCTGCTAGGGAAAGGGGAATAAATGGCATTTCATCGTGGCTCCAAGCAAATATGTCGTTGTATTCTCTAAGGAGACTCACCAAGCTCTCTCTGACCCTGACGTCTAACGCTTCCCCTATCTTTACCACTTAGGAAAGATCATTTTCTCGTATTGGTATCTCCTCAAATTGCTCTACGGGATGCCCACTGGTCCATCCCTGTTTTTCTTCTTCCTCTGGATCTTTTACGAATATGTCAGGTACTTCCTTTTCTTCCACATTGCATTGATCCGGTCTCGGTATCGCCGGGTTTGGGTCATTGGTCACATGCGCACACTATTTAGCTAGTGCGGTGGGATTTGTGGACACAACATAGCAGCTGCAGGCTGCTTGTTGGTCACCTCGAACTTCTCTTACCTTGTTCCCGACGGGAAACTTCAAGACGTTATGGTAGATAGACAGTACTCCCCTGATTCCAGACAGGAAAGGTCTTCCAAGGATGGCGTTGTAAGCGGAAGGAGTATCTACCATGATAAACCCTGTCATTATGTTCTATTGGAGAGAGTCCTCTCCAATTATTACCGGTAGCCTATAAGACCCAATTGGCATCAATGAGTCCCCTGTAAATCCATATAGTGGCGTGGTATAACTGTTGTAACAATGGTTCTTAAATTGAACTTATCATGAGCTCTTTTAAAAATGATGTCTACCCTGCTGTCAGTATCGACTAGAACGCGGTAGACCCTGCAATTATCTTTCTGTACCGTAAGCACCATGGGATCGTCATATGGTTGAACTGTATTGAAGACGTCCTCCTCTGTGAAAATGATCTTGGCAGAGCGAGTGTATTCTTGGGATCCCCGGGCGACCTGGAACACGTCTTGATTGGCTGTAATCCTCAGGATCTTCCTAGCGTGGTTCTTTCTTGAATCATTGGAAATTCTGGCTAGAGTAGGACCCTTATTGATTGTGTGGATAATCTGGACTTGCTGCATTAGATCTTTCTTGTTATCCTTCTGTCTATCTTCTGCTTCCTACATCTCTCCCTGTACCTCCTTCCCTACCTTGATGTTATCCCATACCTATTGCTAGAACTCAATTAATAGCCCTCCTCTTACTAGTCCTTTGATCTGGTTACAGAGGCTGTAGCATTCTAATGTGTTATGGCCCATGTTCTCGTGGAAGTCACAGTACTTGTAAAGATTTCTCTGGTTAGTCAGGATCTTAATAAGACCCAGCTTCCTAAGCAAGCCCTTGTTACGGATGGCGAGGTATACAGTCTCTCGAGATGCATTGAGATGGGTGTAATGGTTATACCGGTCTTCCTTTCTTTCCACTCGTACTACTTCCCTCGGTGGCGAAGTGGCTCTAGGAGGGGTTCTTCTTACGGGATATCTGGCCCGATATGGGGTAGGAGGAGGTGGTTGGTAGGTAGACCGGTTTGGAGGATGATTGTGGTACTTCTTTACAGGAGCGGGTTTAGGAGCTTAATTTTTCTAACGCTTGACTGATCGGGCTTCGTCATGTTTGACCTTGACCCAAAGCTGGTCATCTATGTCCACCTGTTCTAGTGCCCTATTATAAGCCTCCTGGTAGTTCTCAGGTGGGTGCTTGGTGAATGATCGGAATAGTCTACCCGTCCATAGATTTCTCCTAAAGTTGGCCAAAGTCTCCTTCTCGGCAAACACTCCCATTTGAGCCACTTATTTATGGAACTTTTCTACATAGGACCTCAGCGTCTCAACCCGTTCCTGGGTCACATACTGGAGTAGGATTGGGTCTTTAGAACGAGGCTTGATCCCCAGAAACTGAGCACAAAAATTAGAAGATGTTTTCTGAACCAAGTCTTGACGTAGTTCGTCAAACTGGAAGGGAACATCCTGCACATTGCTGACCGGGTTGCATTTTGAACTTCCATCTGAAGAACAAAACTCTCTATGTGGCTCACGGGGTCTTTCGAACCTGAGTACTTTTGAGTGGGCATTTTGAACTTAGGAAGTAATTCCGCTTCCCGGATTGCCCTTGAGAAAGGTGCATTCATTTCCCCTAAGGGTTCTTCTGGGTAACCTAATGCTTTCCCTTCCTCAGCTCCTCGAGTTTCTTTGCCATTTCGGCCACTGGTCTTCGAGGTATTGATAAAGCCATTTTCACCGTTAGAATACCGTCCGTCAAAACAATTTATAAAACCTCAAAAGCCCTAATTGGTTTGGAAAAACACAAGTATGTGGTAAGTGGGGTGTCGTCCACAGGGAAACGAGATTAGCAATGACTAGCTATTGCTAAAGTAGCATTCATGTAATTAATGATAAGTAAAATAAGGATGTGATAAAAGTGAATTAACACACTAATAAACTAAACTAATAATGCAACCTAGATGAAAGGGAAATGGAATGAAAAAGACCTTGCAAACACACAACACTGCTGCCAAACAAAGGTCAAATGCAATTCAAAAACATAGTTCAAAATAGTCCACGCAAGTCAAGAAAAGTACAAATAAAAATGGAAACAAAAACAAAGACTAAGAGTTCAAAACATGACAAATCCCCATGACAAGAAACATAAAGGCAATTGATGGTTAATTCCCATCTGAAGAGTCTTGTTCCGCCTCATTGGTCACTCCCTTTCCCTTTGGGTCAAGTCCGGCTCTAGTCCTCTGTTCATTCTCTTTTCTAGATATCTCTATTGCAGCCTGGAGCTCTGGATCAATGATTGGGCCTCTTGATGGTGGTGAAGAAGTGGCATGTCTCTTTTTCTTCCTTGGGTAAGCAGGGAGATTGAGCGCTGCCCTCATGTCCGAGAGGTTGCCCCATATGTCAACATAAAACCCACTGGACTCTGCTCTACAATCAGCCATCAGCTTCCTGTTCTCAAGAACTTCATTCTTGAGATTATTTAAACCCACTAGCAAAGTCTGCCAGGGGATCTCCTTAGAAGTTTCCTGCTGAGGTGGGGGTATGTGACTATAGTCCATGTATTCCAAGTAATCCTGTTCAATCCCCGTTGGTTCTAGAATCCCCTCTTCCTGCCTGCTTGTACCTGATTCATGCACAGATTTCTTCTTCCCAGTTCGAACTCTAACACCCAAGGGGTTCCTTTCTCTTAATTGATCATTCCACGTGAACCTCCGAACAGAACCTAAACCATTATCAAAGGAGTTTGACCCAAAATCAACCTCTGCCTCTCTACAAAATGCGGTGATAAGGCTAGGGAAAATGAGTGGCTGCTTGTCCACTTTGACACCACCCAATTCAAGTATCTCTCTCTTGATCAGGAAGCCAATGTCAACCAATTGATTATGTAGGATGCAATATAGGACCATAGCCCCATTAAAGTTAACTGAAGTCCTGTGCTTCTTGGGATCAGGGAGAGGGAAATGAAAACACGCAAAAATCCCAACTCTAATCTCAAGTTTGTGTGCTTCATCCGGTAATCAGGGGCTATCAGAAAACCATTGGTCGAATCACCAACTGGTTGGCGAACTCTACATTATGTGTGACAAAAATGTTATTCCAAGTTACCCGATAATGCCTATTGATGTTGGTGATTGTCATACGGACCTGCATCCCACGGACTAAAACGATGGATATTCCTAAAAAATCCTTGATGGGACGGTTTTCGTCATTAGAAAACCGTCTATCAAAACAATTTATAAAACCTATGCGATGTTTTCACAAGTATAAACACAAGTAAAGTGGTAAGCACGGGTGTCGTCCATTGAGATCAGGGTAGCGGTGATTAGATTTAGATTAATAGAACTAGTGAGCATAAAAGTAAAGTATATGGTAGGTGAAAATATAATATAAACTAAAATAAGAATGCAATCTAAATGGAATGGTAATGGAAGGATGAATGTATGATGATGGAACTATAGAGTTGATGGACTCATAAGCGAATATTGGGGCAATTGCAACAAACTCTCAATTAAGCATGTAATGACAAATATAACCAACCTAGGGTGTATAGTGTTGGCTATGTATCACTAGCAAGGGGTCAACCTAGGGTGTGCGAAAACCCTCTACTAGCGATGAATCCCTTCTAAGTAACCAATAGTGGCTAGTTGCTCAATTGGGATTCTAACCATGAAGCTCATCTATCTAACTAAGGCTCAACCTATTTCTAATGTAGCCATCCTAGGGTGTATTGAGATGACTTCCAATTCCCTCACAAGTGGCCGACCTAAGGTGTATTGTGAAGGCCACCCGTTTGAGATCGAATGAGGCTCGAGGATATTCAACCGGATTCTACACGAACGTTAATTGTTGCAAAATCACTAAAGTAGCCAACCTAGGGTGTATAGTGGAGGCTTCTAATTCTCTCACAAGTGCCAACCTAGGGTGTATAGTGACGAACACTAGATCGTGGTTAGATTAAGACAACGGTTGTTAAACGGATTTTCAAAAATCCTTCCATTCAATAGAGAATTAGACAACCTAGTTGCCTACTCAAGTAATCCAAATTAACATGATACGAGGGTGTATCCAAGCAAATCAATAATGGAAATCAATTCAAGCAATGGAATAAAACATAGAGATAGATTAAATATACAACATAGAGTTTATGTACAAAGCCCAAATATCCATCAACCAAATAATATCAACCTCATAGTGGGGTATTTTAGCTACTCATGTTCTATTACAATAAATACAAAACTAAGAAAAAAGATTGAGAGAAAACCCTTGAAGAGTGTCTCCTTCATTGAAGCTTGATTCCAATCCTCCAAGTTGCCTTTGATGAGTAAAGATGGTTTGGATGAGAGGGAGAAGTGTTTCTAACTCTAAGTTACAAGAAAATATGAAAATATGAAAATATGTGTCGGAGGATAACGAGGATGGATGGTTCGTTCCTATGCTTTTCTATTTATAGGGGATGCAAAAATAGGTTACTTAAGCTTGAAAACAGAAGCTGTCGTGCGTATGGAGTGCGGTTGAATGACTCGCACTTTAATGTCAGGTGCAAATTCCACTTCTTTGTTCCAGCTTGGAGTGCGGGTGGAGTGCGGTTGGATTACCCGCACTTGACCCGCACTTTAATGTCAGGTGCACTTTTTGCTTCTCTCTTCTTGGCAACGGTGTGGGTGTAATGCGGTTGGATGACTCACACTTGACCTGTACTTTATCTCTTCCTTCTGAATCAGGTCTCGGCTGTTTGTAGGAGTGCGAGTGGAGTGTGGTTGGGACCCGCAGTTGACCCACACTCTTAAAGTTGCTGATTACCCTTTGTCTTTCCTTCAACCACCTTTGGCCCATTTTCAGTAAAAACTCCTGCAACATGCTTCTAACATTAGAATTACATCTATTGCCTGAAATTAGCACCAACGAGCCTATTAGACTTAAAAGATATAGAAAATACACACAAGAATGAGACAAAGGAATAGGAAATAAGGGCCGAAATATATATCAATTTAGGCACGCTCAAACACCCCCAAACCAAACCTTTGCTTGTCCTTGAACAAACTCTAAACAAAACCAATAAGATGCACTAACAAACTGACCGGACTGAAAAACTTCCTAGACACCTAAGCAAAACTTTCAAAATGGCCGTAAGTCCAAGTAGTGATGTGATACAAAAATGTGTGATTGAGAGGAGTAAACATATGCATATGATCTAGAGCAACTTGGAGATACCAAAAGGAAACTCACACAAACACGAATTCTATAGCTAAAGGTACTCATGCATCAAGGACAACTCGTTTCCACACCTCGAGCGTAATTCGCGTCAATTCTGAAGCTCACGTGGATTCTCTCTTTTCTTTGCTCTTAGAGTCCTAAGTTCCACATAATTAAATATGCAAAGATGAATTATGCATAGCATTAAGCAATGAGCTATCCTAGGAAAGAATCACTATGCCAAGGACATGAAAGATCATATGTCAACCGACATTCCCAATCTAGACTAATTATGAATCAAATAGGGCTTTTCCATTGGTTATAGCATGGTTATGGGGTTTAATACGGTGAAACAAAGAATATGGAAATTTGGAGTTCAAAATCACCAATCATGCTAGAATATGACCACACACTATACAATGCTCTTTTTCCTTGATTACTCACATGTTAACGTCTAAGTATTCGTTTTACCCAGAGTTTTGGCTTCCAATGTTGTACTCCACATTGTGAGTACTTAGCATCAATTAATTTTAGTATCTTTTGCTTTTCTCCTTTTCTTTTCTTTTTATGTTGCCCACATTTCTTTTCTTTTACAATTCATGGCTCATAAGTACAAATTTGGGTACTTTTATATTTTAGCCATATGCTCACATATTCAACATTTTTCCTTTGTACACTCTATTTGACCATTTGAGTTTAACTACTTTCATCACCATATTTACATATCCTAACATGATTAGTCACAAAGGTAGGCATGGTATATAGTTGTATTGGTACCAAGTGAAAAAGTATGTGTTTGGCCTCAAGTTTGGCTTTGGAGCACACAATAAGGATAGGAGTGTGTTTAGGCTATCATATTGCCTAATATCACTTCCATAATTCATCTATCAAGGGAATGAAAGCATCCATCATGCAATCCACAATGCAAATGCTTGTCCTATGGCATGTGACACGATATGACAAGAAGAGTGTTTAAGAATAATCATTACTAACACTCAAAATGCACAATTTTAACGTTTGTGTTTGTGATCTCATGGTAATCTCCACTATTAGAACAAGGCGCAAAAGTGCCGAGTCCCCTCAACTTAACATGAAAGGATGGGACAAACCCATGAAAGTGCAGATATCCTAAGGTGACACCAAGCTACATCACAAGATTACAACGCATAAAAAGAACTCGCCAAAGCACATGTTAAAGGCATCACATCCAAACTAATTAAAGCTGGAAATTTTTGGCCAAGCGACAAATTTGAAAAAATGACACTAAAACGACACAAGACACAAAAGACGACTCAAAAAGGCGTCTACACCCCCAAACCAAAACCCAACATTGTCCTTAATATTAAAGACACGAGAGTCCAGCCTGGCGGAGCGCACCTAACATGACTCAGAAATTAAAAAAAAAAAAAAAAACACAATGAGAAAGACCAACTCAACATGGAGGAAAAAGTTCCAAAAAAAACTGGTGACTTTAGAAATTGACCTATGTCTGATCGTCAGTGTATATTTTCAAAAATTCTCAACAAAACTGTTTTAATTTTTTACACAGGAAAATAGACATGAATCTTTATACTTTTCATTTAGAAAACATTTTAAAATTATAATTGGAAAAGTGTGTAAACAGACGTCAAAGATGGTTCACGAGCAGAATTTCAAAACAGGGTATCATCCATGACATTTGGTCAAAGAAATATTCATAACTTTTAAACTCCCACACGGAATTTTATGTTCTTTATACCGTTAAAACCATATCGAAAAATCAAAGAAAATAGCATGGGAAAAATAATTTATTACCTCACCAATAAATACAGTTTTCATGAAACATTTTGCCTCCGAAATTTCAAAACAGGGACTTTCGCAAAGGTCAAAGAAAAAGTTGACACATAAAAGACTCAAAACAAACCTAGGCACTAATCATGCACAATCAATGCCCCAACCAAATAAAAATGACTCAAACAAGTCTCACAAAATAAAGGCAATTCATGCAATGTATCATTGAGGCACAAGTCAAGCTTAATCATCAAACATTTTCAACAATATTGACTGAATTCAGGCATAACAACCCCAAAACCGAATCTAACTATAAGAACATGCATTCATACTTGCACAAGAGCCTCCAGCTCATTCATCCACAAATATAATCAATAAATTCAATGTGCAAACATCCACAAAATATAGCATTTGAACAAAAATATCCCAACAACACAATTTATTGAATTGAAACAACATAAAACATAAAACTAACAACATGCATCAAAATTATTCAATAGGTTGCATTAATGGAGAGGTTAGGGTCATCTAAGGGTGGTTTAACCAAGTTAGGAAATTCTCTACTTTTCACAACCCAAATAAATTTAGGGGTCTTCATTATCTTTTCCTTTTTCATGTTTCTACATAAGTGCACTTGGTGTTTCCTTACCCATATTTGCTTGACCCTAGGTGGACTCCTAGGACCTCTAGTTTTCCTATGTTGGCTCGGTTTGAAATTTTTAGCCTTCAAATGCTCTATCCTAGAACATGCATAGAAAAAGAGTTTAGATTTAGAGGAACTCCCCTTTGATGCGTGGTCTTAAGGACATTTGATCTGTTTCACTTGTAACGCCTTGACCTTCTCCTCCTTTTTGTTAATTGCTCATTTTGCTTCCTCAACAGCATTGGCATTTTGTACAACATCCTCATGCACTGTTCTTGACTTGCGAATGATCTCATCTTCAAATTCCTTTGATTCCTTCGCCAAGTTCTCTAACTCCTTCAATGTTGTACTCATTTCGGCTTCAAGTCTCTCAATTTGTGCTTCAAATTATTTGTCCGTATTAGAGACTTCGCCATTCTCTTTCTTGAGAGTACCATTCTCAACTCTGAGCATTTTTACTTCAAGTAAGAGTTTCTTGTTTAGCTCTCGAAGATTATTCACCTTTTCTATTTCTAAGGCTTCCTTGCCTTCTAGCTCCTTCTTCAAGAGTTATATACTCTTTTTGTAGTCTCCCCTCATTTGTTCTTTCTCTTGAGAGGCTTCTTCTACTCTCACTTGAAATGCTTCATTCTCTTCCTTCAACACACCTCTTTCCAACACTAGCTATGTACTCACACTCATAAGCTCCTGGTTCAACTTGCTTCGGTCCACTTCAAATTCTGTCCAGAGCTTATACATGTCTTCTTTTCAGAACTTGGAGGATTCCACCGGTTTGATTGCTTTAATTTGAAAGCAAAGCTGATTTATCGGGGTGGATATTGGGCAGATTTGAGCATTTGGGTGGTTTTTTCCTCTATGAAGGATTGCGTCTTATGTTGAGAAGCTAACATCTGCTCAATCTCCCGCATATGATTCTCCATGAAATTTCTTAACTGATCTTTAATGGAATTTGATTGGGTTGAGGAGATGGAGCCTTGGTTGGTCCTCAAATCCGTGTTGTAGGTATTCTCATTAAACTTGTAGCTTGGCCCTGAATTTTGCCAAAAGGCATCCATAGAGTCCTGAAATCAAAAAAAATAAAAACTACCAAAGTAATAAAAAGAAACTAAAAAGACTAAAAACAACTAATAAACTAATAGTATTAAAACTAATCTAACCACTATTACGCACACCGATCCCCAGCAGCGGCGCCATTTGATGGGACGTTTTTTGCCTTTAGAAAACCGTCCGTCAAAACAATTTATAAAACCTATGCGATGATTTCACAAATATAAATACAAGTAACGCGGTAAGCACAGGTGTCGTCCACTGAGATGGGGGTAGTGGTGACTAGATTCGGATTAATAGAACTAGTGAGCATAAAAGTATATTATATGGTAGGTGAAAATATAATATGAACTATATTAAGAATGCAATCTAAATGGAATGGTAATAGAGTGATGAATGTATGATGATAGAACTATAGAGTTGATGGACTGGTAAGTGAATATTAGGGCAATTGCAACCAACTCTCAATTAAGCATGTAATGACAAATGTAACCAACCTAGGGTGTATAGTGTTTGCTATGTATCACTAGCAAGGGGTCAACCTAGGGTGTATAGCGAAAACCCCCAACTAGCGATTAATCCCTCCTAAGTAACCAACAATGGCTAATTCCTCAATTGAGATTCTAACCTTGAAGCTCATCTATCTAACTATGGCTCAACCTATTTCTAATGTATCCATCCTAGGGTGTATAGCGATTACTTCCAATTCCCTCACAAGTGGCCGGCCTAGGGTGTATAATAAAGGCCACCCATTTGAGATCGGATGAGGCTCGAGGTTATTCAATCGGATTCTACGCGAACGTTAATTCTTTCAAAATCACTAAAGTAGCCAATCTAGGGTGTATAGTGGAGGCTTCTAACTCTCACAAGTGCCGACCTAAGGTGTATAGCAATGGACACTCGATCGAGGTTAGATTAAGCCCATGGTTGTTATACGGATTTCCGGAAATCCTTCCATTCAATATAGCATTAGACCACCTAATTGTCTACTCAAGTAATCGAAATTAACTTGCTATGAGGGTGTATCCAAGCAAATCAATAATGGAAATCAATTTAAGCAATGGAATAAAACATAGAGATATACAACATAGTGTTTATGTACAAAGCCCAAATATTCATCAAACAAATAACATCAACCCCATAGTTGAGTATTTTAGCTATTCATGTTCTATTACAACAAATACAAACTAAGAGAATAGATTGGGCGAAAACCCTTGAAGAGTGTCTCCTTCCTTGAAGCTTGATTCCAATCCTCCAAGTTGCCTTTGATGAGTAAAGATGGTTTGGATGAGAGGAAGAAGTATTTCTAACTCTAAGCTATAAGAAAGTATGAAAATATATGTGTGGGAGGTTGTGGAGGATGGATGGTTTGTTCCTATGCTTTTCTATTTATAGGGGATAGAAAAATTGGTCGCTTAAGCTTGAAAACAGAAGCTGTCGCGCGCAGAGTACGGCTGGAGTATGGTTGAATGACTTGCACTTGACCCACACTTTAACGTCAGGTGCAAATTCCACTTCTCTATTCCAGCTTAGAGTGTGGGTGGAGTACGGTTGGATTATCCGCACTTGACCTGCACTTTAATGTTAGGTGCACTTTCTTCTTTTTTGTTCTTGGCAACAGTGTGGGTGTAGTGCAGTTGGATGACCCGCACTTGAACCGCACTTTATCTCTTCCTTTTGAATCAGGTCTCGGCTGTTTGTAGGAGTGCGGGTGGAGCGCGGTTGGGACTGGCACTCTCGACCCGCACTTTTAGAGTTGCTGATGACCCTTTGTCTTTCCTTCAATCACCTTTGGCCCCTTTTCGGTCAGAACTCCCGCAACACGCTTCTAACACCAGAATTACATCTATTGCCTGCAATTAGCACCAACGAGCCTATTAGACATAAAATATGTAGAAAATACACACAAGAACGAGACAAAGGAATAGAAAATGAGGGCCGAAATATGCAACAATTTAGGCACGATCAAGCCTCTGGTATCATCCCCGCTTAGAACTCTTCCACCACTTGTCTCAACTACTTGAGGTATCAGGGTGTACTCTAGCTCTTCTAACGCTATTCCTCTTTCGACCACAATGTTGCGCTCCTTAAAATACTCCAAGCGATCCTCAAACTCTGTGTGCCTGACACACGGTGGTGGAACCTGAGATCCCCTCCTTGTCCGTCGCTCAAAAAGTTGACTCCCTTATTTAGTAGATTGTCTGGTCCACCCTAACATCTGCATATGAAAATAATAAAGTTAAGGGAACACTCTTATCAACAAACCATAAGGCGATTATTAAGAAAAATGAAGAACAGCAATTTCTTGTCAGATTGATAGAGTGCGGGTGAAGTGCGGGTGAGTTGCTGGCACTGGACCCGCACTTTAACCTGTTTTCAAGTTCTATCGTATGTAGAATCCCAAACAATGCACACAATTCGCACCCACAGCAAATCATCGAACCATCTCACAATAATATGGCTTTAAATCATGTATAGAAATTCCTTTCAATCATATAAACCCTAAATTCAGAATTTGAACATACATGTGCAATTAGATAGTTAAATCAACAATAAACACTTCACATGCATAACTAAACAACAGCCCATCTTTCAATCCTTATAGGTATTCAATAAAAAGTTTAAATCCTAGATTTGAATATGCAATTATGTGAGAACGATGAATGACACAATCAAAACCGAAGTTCTACAACATTCTTTGCAATTAAATCAACATATAAGCATCCAAATAAGCAAGGCAAGGGGCACAAACTCGTGGCCCATCCTTGAACAATGAAGTTCATGCAACAAAAGGAAACGGGATTTGCAAAAAAGGATGGGAATCATGATTAGAGAGACATGCAAACAAAATTAAAGAGAGATTATCATACCTTGGTTGTCAAAAATTGGAAATGTTGAGCACATGGAATACCTTTAGTTTGAGCGAGGGAAAACAAGGGTGGCTAGGTTAGTTCTTTTGGTTTGAAAGTGGTGGAGCCCTAGAAAACGTCGTGGAATATATATATTATACGAACAGAGTGCGGGTGAAGTGCGGGTGAATGACCAGCACTGGACCCACACTATATTACGTGATACTCTTTGTCTGCCCAAGTGCGGTTGTAGTGCGAGTGAGTGACCTGCACTGTTTCTCAGGACTGGTTTTTGGATTCTACAATAAAACTGTTTCTGCACCAAAACACCACAAACAACACAATAAAAATCACTATGTTCAAAAATTATCTAGGATAAACACTAACCATCCGAAAAGTAAAAATACAAAAACGAACTCATAAATGAGTGCAATGCACTCAGAGTGGGATACGGCCAAGCAAAGGAGGGTTGACCGGAATGGGGAGCACACTCAACTTGGCCACCCAAATTGGTGTCAATGGCTTGCTTACGGTATCTCTCCCCATTATCCTTATTTGACAAACTAGTTCCTTTCTAACCCATACTTGCTTGACCTTTGGTTGGTTCATCCTAGACCTATGTTCACTTGTTTTGACTCTTTGAAAACTAAAGCAATGCACCTTAGCATGCCCCCTTTTGGCACAAAAATAACATGTCAGGAAGGTTAGGAAAACTCTTTGTTTGGTTGTTGATGTGGGCCCCTTTGTGTTGCGCGTATTTGAGGGATTTGACCTCATTTTCTGCCACATCAAGCTGAACAATCAAATCACACTCCTTAACCTTGGCTCGCTTCAACTCATCCTCCTTTTTGTTCAACTGTTCTTGCAATTCCCATTCGGCTTTTGTGAACTCCTCAACACCTAATAACATTTTCCTTGACCTTCTTCCGTTCTCCTTCTCAAATTCCTCCAAGAGCCTTGCCAATTATTCTAGATTCTTGGAGACTAACTTCTATTTTTTAGCATGCTCCATAACTTGCTCCCTTAGACTCTTGTTCAATGTTGAGAAGTCATGCACTTTCTTCTTCAACATTCCATTCTCGGCCTTAAGCAAATATACCTCTAGCTTAAGCTTCGTGTTGTCTTTCTCAAGCTCACCTATCTCCTCAAAAGTAGTAGTAAATTCTTCCTCCTCTTGAAGTTCACATTCTTGTCTTTCCTTTATACAATCTTGGTTTCCCATTTCCATCTCATTCACACCTTCGAAAGCTTGCACAAGAGTGAACACTCAGCTTATTTTCTTTCTTGAATTAGGTGCTTCCAAGACCAAGCAATCCTTGACTTGGCTCACTTCAAGGGAATTGACCTTAAAGTTAACACTCATTCCTCCACAGATGAAGGAAATGTCCCTAGAACGAATATCTACAACTATACCAGCTGTGGCCATGAATGACCTCTCCAAAAGCAATTTCCAGTCCCTACCACTGGTTTCTCCTCCCTTGTAATTTAACATAACAAACTCTACCGGCACCATCAAACCATGCACATTCATATATACTTCCTCCACTATACCAACTGGGTGGTGGAAGAATTGTCCGCCATGATGAGAGTCTGAGAGGTAGGCTTGATTGACTGAATCTTCAACTATTTGTATACCTCTATTGGCATCATATTGATGCTAGCCCCTATATCAAGCACTGCTCCCATCCTAGGTGAGTTTTCAATTGTCACATCTATTACAAAACTTCTGGGGTTCGAAATCTTAACGAGGAATTCTATGCTACTTCACCCATTTTCATTATGTGTGACCTCCACCACACTTTCCACATTCTCTTCACTAGAAGTGTCTAGAATATTGTCTTGGTTTGAGGTAGTTTCTTTTTCTATTACCTCTTCAACTCCCAACTCGACTACCTTTAACACGTTAATGTGCTCATCGGTGCTTGATGTCTTACCCTTGTTCTTTACCAATGAATTGAAGATTTTTGCCAACTGAGTTTCCATCTTCTTTAGTGATGCCCCATGACTATTTGCCCTCTGATCATTTAATTGCATGTAAGCGGTCATCGTATGCTCGGATGCATGTAGGGTATTCTTTAGAGCTTCTGACCCCATCCCAACCATTTTGATCATCGTGCTCACTATATCCTCTAGGGATTTGTCCTTTGTCTGGTTAGGGGGTGCTTGGGAATTAAAGTGGTTTAGCAGATTGTTATTAGAACTTCCCCATTGATTGTTGTTGCTCGGACCTCCTTGGTTAAATCTATTGTATCCACGGTTTTGGTACCCCTGATTGTTGTTTCCGCCTTGGTAATTTGTGTTGCCACCTTGGTAATTGGTGTTACCATCCTAATAGTTGCTTGCTCCTAGGTCGTTGTTGTTTGACCAAGATAAGTTGGGGTGGTTCCTCAACCATGGATTGTATTAATTTGAATACGGGTCATTCCTTTGCCTCTGGAAGGGCTTGGGCTTGCTCTTCTTGACCAAACTGCCCCTCTCACCCTTCTAACTCATCCATTACTTGACTCACTCTATGGGAAGGCCTTGGCTTTCTAGTTATATGCTCCTTGATAGATTGGAGCTCCCTATTTATTCTAGACATCTAAATTTGAACTTGGGTGTCCTGACCCACACTATCCTTCCACCCCTTCTCACATTCGATGTTCTTTGCTGTGAGTTCAGGGCAATCTTTTCCAATATGTCATATGCTTTAACTGCTCTCTTATCAGCTATCGTTCCCCCACACGTGTTGTCCAATTGCATTTGTGTGATAGGTGAAAGTCCATTATAAAAGGAATTCACCTTCAGTTATGGATGGTAAGTATGTGGCGGCATCTGAGCTAACAATAAGTTGAACCTCTCCCATGCCTCGTGGAATGATTCACCGTCTTCCTCAACAAAAGATGCTATCTTTAGTCTTAGGTCCTTCGCCTTTTGTGATGGAAAATACTTGTTGAAAAAGACCTTGCAAACCTGTCCCCATGTTACCACCCGGCCTCAAATTCATATACCAAGTCACGACCACATCTTTCAAACAGTACTGGAAACACATAAGGTGAAATTGCTCTCTTATTAGCACTGGTTGCCTAGCCATCACTGGGAAGGTCTCTAAGGTGGCTCCATATTGTTTCATAAATTGGAGGTAATCTTCGGTAACTTTACCATTAAAAGATGGTAGGAGGCCAATATGCACATTCTTCAGTTAATATTGCCTTGCCACATCATCTAGTACTATAGTTGTGGGCACATTTCTTACAAATGGGAGTGTGTACTCGCCCATGGTGAGACCTAACTATTCCTCTCCATGTACACTGCCCTCATGCTCGTGAGCTTGTTTCTCATTTTGGTTTGGAGCATTCCTGTCACCCATATTCTGCTCTGGTTGATCCTAAGGATCCCCATCTTCCATAATGTCCTCTAGCTGACCAACTCTTTTACCCAATTGATTGATATTGTCAGCAAATGGTAACACTATTCCTCTTAGTGATCTTCTTCCGTGTATATACTAAGAATCCTGAAATTCCGCAACAAATACCGCATGACATAAAAAGACACAAACGAAGTAATAGCATAAATATAAATAACCAAAAATACTACTCAAGTACAACTACTCAAACTAAACTCACCGTTTCCTTAGCAGCGGTGCCATTTGATAAAGCGATTTTCACCATTAGAAAACTGTCAGTCAAAACAATTTATAAAACCTCACAAGCCCTAATTGGTTTGGAAAAACACAAGTATGTGGTAAGTGGCATGTCGTCCACAGCGAAACGGGATTAGCAATGACTACCTATTGCTAAAGTAGCATTCATGTAATTAATGATAAGTAAAATAAGGATGTGATAAAAGTGAATTAACACACTAATAAACTAAACTAATAATGCAACCTAGATGAAAGGGAAATGGAATGAAAGATATATAGATGATGGAAACTAAGGAGTTAACGGATTCGAAAGTAAATACTGGGCAATGCAACAAACTCGTAAATAAGCAAATCCATTCAAAGGTAACTGACCTAGGATGTATAGAGTCAGTTATTTACTTCTAGAAAGTGGTCAATCTAGGATGTATAGCGAGGACCGCCTATTCGGGATTAATCCATCGTAAACCACCAACCTAGAATGTATAGTGTTGGTTGTTCGTTCAGATTCTGAAAATGAAGCACCTCTACCTATCAAAGACTCAACCGATTATAAACATATCCAACCTAGGATGTATAGTGTTGACTTCTAATCCTCTCACAAGAGCCGACCTAGGATGAATAGTATCGGGAACCCATTCAAGGTTAGATTAAGACTGTGGTTTAAGAGTCAGAATTCATGACGTTCCGTCCATTCATTTGAGCAAGAAATAACTAAATAGGATGTATATCTACATTCAATACTCATACATAATCCAAAGAGATCTTGCTAAGAGGATGTATCTAAATAAGAAATCAATGATAACCATTCAAAACAAGAATAGAACAATGAAAGATAGACATGAATATATATATATATATATATAATCAAGTTTATGTACAAGCCCAATATTCAACTAACTACTCCATCAACCGCTTAGAGGAGATTTAGCTACTCATTACAACTAGGAAAATAAGAGAAAGAAAAGAGAAAGAACCCATGGAGAACATCTCCTTCCTTGAAGTTGCTTCAATCTTCTACCTTCCTTGAAGTTGAGTAGAGAATGTAAGTGTGAGAGAGTGAGAGAGTGAGAGAGAGAGATAGAGAGATTCTAGATCTAGGTTGTGTAAAAAACTAAGTAAAAGCCTCCTTAAACAAATTCTATAACATTCTATTTATATCACATACAAAAATAGGTCACTTAAGCTTCAAAATGAGACTTGGCTCATGTGGAGTGCGGGTGGAGTGCGGGTGTAGTCCATACACACGCGTGATGGTGATGCTTCTCAGTTTCTATGTTTGTGTGGAATTTGAGGCTCATCTTCTTTCACGAGAAAGTTTTTCAATTTCATGAACATGTACTAATATATTATAGGTTGATTTTGGGAGATGGTGATGCCATTTTCTGGGTTACATACAGATCTAGTGATGCTTTGGCTTATTGTGTGTGACTGTGGGTGAGTTGTTTAATTAATATATTCAAAATGGAGCGCTTAACAATATAAAATTGTTTTAGGGAATGATTAGAATCTATGTTTCATTGTTTTGGGTTGGTCACGTGCGCACATTGAGTTTCTCATATGCTGTTCACGTTTTCAAGATCCGATAATCTGTCATCTTCGTAGTTTAAAACTTCGTAGCATGTTCAGAGCTTCATCAACATGAATATATATAGTTAATAGTTTGACTAATTGTTGGTTAAAATAAACCAAATCTGATTCAAGGCTATTGGTCTTGTTATTTTTCTACAAAAAATGGCGAATGTGTATGGACTACACCGATCTTAACCGGGCTTGCCCCAAAGATAGCTTCTCGCTGCCTAAGATCGACCAGCTCATTGATTCTACCATGGGAAACAAGCTTCTAAGCTTCATGGATGCCTTATCGGGATACAATCAGATCATGATGCATCCCTCAGATCAAGACAAGACCAGCTTTATCACAGGGGAAGGCCTCTACTACTATAAGATAATGCCATTCGGACTTAAAAATGCGGGTGCTACATACTAGCGTATGGTGAATAAATTGTTCAAGCAGTAGATAGGAAGATCCATAGAGGTGTACATAGATGACATGATTAAAAAAGCTTTGGAGGCAGGGCAACACCCAGGAGACTTATGCCAAACTTTTCAGGTAAATAGGAAAAACCAGATGAGACTAAACCCCGCAAAATGTGCTTTCGGGGTAACGGCAGGAAAATTCCTGGGGTTCATGGTATATGAAAGAGGAATCGAGGCCAATCCCGAGAAGATCAAGGCCATCATAGACCTCAAGTCTCCTACAACACTCCAGCAGGCACAAGGATTAACAGGCCGAATAGCAGTATTGAACCGATTCATATCCCGCTTCACCAGTAAGTTCCTCCCGTTCTTCAAGATTATCAAGTAGGGAAAGAAGCTAGAGTGGGATGAACAAAGTAAGTTGGCTTTCCAAGCCTTGAAGGAATACTTGGCTAGTCCCTCTCTACTGGTCAAGCCCCTCACAGGAGAATAGCTCCAAATTTACCTAGTCGTCTCAAAAGCTACCACTAGTGGGGCCTTAGTGAAAGAATACAGTGACGGAATACAGTGACCAGTGTACTATGTAAGTCGTGCTTTCACCAAGTCTGAAATAAATTATGCCCTCTTGGAAAAGCACACCTATGCCTTAGTAACTACAAACAGAAAGCTCTGGCCCTATTTTCAGGCACACACTATCGTGGTAGTCACTGATCAGCACTTATGACAATTCCTCCAGAGGCCAGATGTATCAGGCAGGTCGGTTCTATAGGCCCTTGAGCTCACCCAATTTAACATCAAATACAAGCCGAGGTCGACGATAAAAGCATAGGCCTTAGCCGACTTCGTAATGGAGTTTAGCGTAAATCCAGACCCAATTACCAAGCCCGACCCCAGTCTGAATCAAACCGATCTGAACTGGCCTGAAGACAACAAGACCTGGATTCTATACACAGATAGGGCATCAAATCAATCAAGGTACAGAGCAGGAACAGTTGTGATAGACCTAGAAGGGGTTGAATGCAGTCACTGCTTCAGATTCGAGTTTAGGGATACTAATAACAAAGCAGAATATGAAGCCTTACTAGAAAGGAATGGGAGTAGCAGAAGCCTTAGGGGCCGATTTCCTCCTATTCAAGAGTGATTCCCAATTGGTGTTCAACCAGGTGTTGTGGTTGTACAAGGCAAAAGGTGACAGTATGGTAGCATATCTGGATAAAGTTCGAGAAGCAATATCGGGATTCAAAGGCATGAGGATGGAACAGATACCCCGAGAGAAAAATCACCGAATAGATGTTCTAGCCAAGATCACAGTAGGTGATGGTCATACCTTACCAAGGGGGGTACCCCTCCAACTGAATCCCTGTTCCAGCATAGCCAAAGGGTTGGAGATCCTACCAGTCAACCGATTCCCTTGTTGGATGGATCCAATAGCGGACTAACTTCAAAGTGACACTCTCCCAGTAGATCCAAATCAAGCATGCAAGCTGAAGAGAATTGCTACCCGGTACTGCCTTGTAGACGGATACCTTTATCGTAAAGGGAAATCCCTCCCCCTACCTAGTTGCCTTCACCCAAATGATGCTACCTGGGCACTTAACGGGGTACATTCAGAGGACTGTGGTAATCATGCAGAAGGTGAGTCACTAGCCTACCCGATACTTAGAATGGGTTACTTCTGACCGACTATACATCAAGATGCAAAACAGTTCGAACAATCATGCGAGGCTTTCCAGAAGACAGCAAACCTCCATCACCTCCCCCGGGAGAGGTCTCCTCAATCAGTACACCTTACCCCTGTGCTAGCTTGGGACTAGATCTAATCGGCCCATTTACTACTACACCCGGCCAGGCCAAACATGCAGTAGTAGCAATAGACTGCTTCACCCGTTGGGTGGAAGCTAAGGCACTTGTTAGGATAACTAAAGAAAAGACCACCAGTTTTGTCAAAGAGAATATCTTTTACCGTTTCGGTACCCCGATGGCCATCATAACTGATATGGGAAGGCAATTTGATAACGCCAACTTTATAGAATTCTGTGAAGATCGAAACATTGATCTCCGATTTGCATCAGTGGCACACCCTCAAATTAATGGGTTGGTAGAAGCTACCAACAAGACAATTAAGAAGCTCCTAAAGATAAAGCTCTAACAGAAGAATGGGTTATGAGTTGAAGAATTACCCAATGTGTTATGGGCGTATAGGACAACCAGAAGGACTGCAACAGGGGAAACCCCTTAGTCATTGGTATTCGAAACTGAAGCAATCTTACCCATTGAACACAAGCTTATTTCTTTCTGGATTCATAACTATGAACCAGAAGATAATGAGGTTAAGTTA
Source organism: Acer negundo (assembly GCA_035582765.1). Classification (NCBI taxonomy): domain Eukaryota; kingdom Viridiplantae; phylum Streptophyta; class Magnoliopsida; order Sapindales; family Sapindaceae; genus Acer; species Acer negundo. The sequence goes on along the minus strand of CM069231.1, from coordinate 23,512,642 downwards.
AGAGCCAATCTAGACCTACTCGAGAAGAAACAAAGCAGGATCGCCGAAAGAGTAGCAGTGTACCAGAGTAAGATAGCCCGAGACTTCAACAAGAGAGTGAGGATCAGCCATTTCAAAGAAAGAGACTTGGTCCTTAGAAAGGTAACCCAGAGCATACGGAAAAGGTCTGACAAGGTGCTAGCCCCTAACTGGGAAGGCCCCTACCTGATTAAAGCAATGCTTCGGGGTGGCATCTACAAGCTAGAAGACTTGGAGGGATACCCGGTGGATCACACATGGAATGCTGATCACCTTAGGAAGTTCTAACTTTTGGAATTCAATTTATATCGGCTGGAATGCACACCCCGATTTTATATTGTACTATTTGAAAAATTCAATAAAGTCAATTATCTCTCCTACATGATTCTCCAATGATCACTCTACAAGCTCCCCTACTTAATTCTTCAATAGCTCATCCTGCTGCCTTGGTCGGGGTATACCCTCTTCCGAGAATCCTACCGCTAAAGTGGCCTAAGTTGCCTACCAAGATAGATAATTTTTGCCATTACTAAATCCCCTCAAGACTAGGAAATAGCCTTATGGCACTCCTGTTGCCTTGGTCAAGGTATACCCTCTTCCGAGAAGCCTGGTGCTAAAGTGGCCTAAGTTGCCTTCTAGGACAGATAATTTTCGCCATTACTGAATCGCCTCAAGACCAGAAAATAGCCTTATGGAGCTCCTGCTGCCTTGGTCGAGGTATACTCTCCTCCAATTAGATTATGGATTATCATACTAAAGACCCGGACTCGTGGCCTCAGTTGCCCGCCGTATCCTCAAGACTAGGAAATAGCCTTACGGCGCTTCCGCTGCCTTGGTTGGGGTATACCCTCCTCCAACCAGACTAAGGATTTGGACTCACGGCCTTAGTTGCTTGCCTCATCCTTAAGACCAGGAAATAGCCTTAAGGTGCTCTTGCTGCCTTAGCCGTGGTATACCCTTCGCCAGGAAGCCTGGTGCCAAAATGGCTTGAGTTGCCTACCAGGGCAGACCATCAGAATGATCAGGATACCTTTTCAGGATATCCGGTTCCTTACTTCTCCATCTCTCTAAGAAGAAACGACATTATGGCACTTCAGCTACCTTGGTCGGGGTATACCCACCTCTCAGAAGCCTAACTCTAAAGCAATCTGAACTGCCTATCAAGACAGAATATCAAAGGAAATAGGATACCTTACCAAGATACCTGATGACTTCTTTCTTCCGAAGACACTTATAGCTGAAGCAGGCTTGATTATCAATCGGGGTATCTTGAACCTCAAACTGCTGCGTACTCACTAAAAACCAATTAAAGAAAGGGACGTGTTCACTTGCTAGATCCCGTTGGTGTTTACAACAACAAGATACTACATTGTTATATGTCTATCAAGTGTCCCAACCAAGGAGCAGGTCTCCAACTTTAGTTTCATTCGTTTACAAGTACGGATTTCCCCTAAGTCAGGATTTCTCCTAAGTCCAGATTTTTCCTGATTCCAGATTTTTCTTAGTTAATTTCTTTCTAAATCAGAAGAGCAAACAAGATATAATTTGTTTCAACAAATAAAGGTCTTTTATTGGACTGATGGGGTACCTAACTCCCTTTTTAAGGCTATAAAAAAAATACATGAAAGACAAGTGAGGCATTCTCTTCCTCCTCTAGGTTTTCTCCTTGGTCGACTGCTACTTCCTTGATCATCTCAACTGCAATATTAAGCTGGGTCTCCTCGACTACAGGAACCAAAGATCCAGCTGAAGCATTTTCCTCTCCCTTGGCTACCAAACCACCCTTGTCCGCCTCAATTTCTAGAACCCCGGTTCCAGCTGCATCTTCTTCTTTCTTCTCCACTAGAATAACCTCTGAAAAAGGCACGGGGTCCTGTGTTTGTCATTCCTAAGTAGAAGGAGGGTCAATATGAGTGCCAACAGGGAGGCTAGACCTTCGACTTAGATGGGCATCATCACATGGAGAATCTTCCTAAGCCTGATCCTCACCCATAAGCTAGGCAGCCTTGGCTATTATCTGTTCTCGGTCCCAGTTCAAGGCTGCCTGAAGATTAAATGGAGGAGACAAAGTCATGGCCACTTATCAGTAGGCAGCGAAATACCCATCCTCAAAGGAAAGACTATCATGGGCATCCAAGTTCTGCACTGTCTCCCTTAAAAGACAGTTTTCATCCTGCAGCAGCCTCTTCTTCCTCTTTAGACATTCCCTCTCCTCACGCCGACGTAGAGATCGAACTGTCTCGGTATCCAGGCAATGTAAATAGCGCTGGGCCTCCACCATGGCAGCCTGCCTCTTAGCAGCCTGGAGTAGGAGGGCCATGCTCTGCTGGTCTTGAGCCAGCTCCTGCTGGGTATCCTCCGACTTAGCCTAAAGCCCTATGTAGGCTTCCTTCAGAGTCAGCAACTATTTCTCCATGGACATAGCAAATTTAAAACCCTGCAACAAGAAGAAGAGTCAGTACCTATCGAAAAGAGAGGAGAATAACAAGAGGAAAAGTATAATGCTACCTTAGCCAATACGGAAACCCTTTTGGCCTCCAAAATTTCAGTAGAAAGCTTCCCCATGGTCATTAAGCTCCCTTCAGGGCAGGATTCCTTGAACCGGGATACCAGCTCATCGTGGGAAACACCTCCTGACCCCGATCCCAAAGGAACATCAACGGTAGGATAAGAAACATGAGCAGCTTCCTTCTCTATAATTCCAGGCTGTTCCTTGGAAGGCAATACTGTTGAAGGAGGAGTGCCTACAACAAGAGGAGCAGCAACCTTTCTGGTCTTCCTTTGTGATTATTCTGATGAGCCCCGGGCTTTTGCAGCTCGAGCTAGCATTGACCTTATAGATTGGCATCTCGAGGTACGAGTAGATGGATAAGTAAGAGTCTTGAAAAGCAATCCCGCAGGAGCAGGAAGAGGTGAAGGGAACTTGGCAGGAGGTTTAGCCAAAGTAGAAGGAAGGATAAGGACCGCGTCAAGCTGAGTAGTTGTGACCTTGGTAGTATTGGAAGGGGAAGGAGAAAGAGGAAGAGATGGAACATGAGAAGTAGAAGGAGGCAAATTCATTCCTCTTGTTCATGTCTTAGATGAAGTAGGAGAACCGGTCACCAGCTGGGTGGCAAAGACTGTTAAAAAAAAGACAACATAGTAAGGAAGGGAGAGTAGAAAATGCACATACATAAACAAAGAAGATAGATGAAGTTTCTATACATAGAAGCGCGAAGGAGATCCTCAAAGACTTCTCTAGCCGGGCTTCTTCGAGGGGATCCAGATTAGGATATTGCACATTGATATACCCCCTCTTTATAATCTTTCCCAAGATATCCCAGGATTTTGGAGAAAGCACCCCCTACGCCCATTTGTCTTTAGTTGTGAATTGGGTTGGGACGGGGTACTCAAATCCCCCAATGTAGGCCATATCCCCTCATTCTTCCTTGACAATGAACCATTCCTCCTTCCATGGTGGAGCATATTTCATATTCCCACCAGGAACGATGAACTTCATCTCATTGGAGGCCCTCAAATAGAACAGACCCCGTGGTACAAAGTTCGTTATATGGAATAAGTAGTGTAGCTCGTCAAAGCCCGGCTCCCTATCTATGTTGTCTCTCACACATTACTCCTTCTAGAGCACTAAAAAACTCGTTAGATGCTTCCAGAAATCCGGTGAGATCTTGAGGGGTGCCAGTTTTAGGGAGACCAAAGCCCGGTGAAGGTTCGTATAGAGAAGGAGTTGGACTCTGCATTCAAAAGCCGCTTTGTGGATGAGAAAGACATCTCGTGACAGGGTGTAGACGTCATATCCTCGATGAGGAAGGGAGAGATCGATGTCATCCGGGATCCGATACTCCTCTCGTAACTTAGCCAGGGTTTCCACCGTACACACAGAATCGGGAATGATATGCCCAACATGAAAAGAGGCGAAAGAACCGGTATGCACCCCTATCAAGGTAACGACTGGCGCACCACCATCCTCCTCTACCTCGCCAACGATCTTGGTATCTTCTTCATCGATGAGTTGGATCAAGTCTTCTTACCTATTATGTAAACCCCACACGATTCTCAGGTTCCTTGTAGAAAGACGGCGCAACAGCGTTTGTTCATCACCGGAATCATCCACTTTACCTCGATCTCTCTTTTTCCCCCTCAGTATCAGAAAACCCGCTTCTGATCCTCTCTCAAGAAGATCATTGAGACTGTCGGGTGAAGGGGGCAAATCGGGACGAAGTTCAGAGAAAGTGGGAAGAAGACCTGGGGAAGGAGTTGGAAGTTTTAAAGGAGATGCCTTTGAAGATGGAAAAAGAATGCGTGAAAGTTCGCTGGTCAAAAGAGGAAAGAAAGGAAATGCTAGGGTTTTTACTTACTTTTGAAAGTAATGAGGAAAGATAGATGGAATTCTGGGTTACTTATAGACAGAAACAGTCAGTTACGCATAAGGAAACCGAAATTGATGAGGAGTTCATAACCGGTAACGTGTTAAAAAACAGGAATTGACGAGGAGTTGATGACCAGCAATGTGCTTAGAAAACGTGTCAAAGGCGGTTTTGCATTAATCACTCCAAAACGGCTCATTTTTGAAATCTGTAAGCCTATCATCATCTAACAAGTGGCTAAAACAGATGATTACCAGCGTATTTAGGAGGGATTTCCTTCCTGCCTATGATACCTAACCAGACAGCTGACAAACGAGGTGGAAAATCCTTCAAGTAAAAATGGAATCCTGAGCCCAACCCTGACAAGACTGCGGTGTTCAAGCCAGGAGGGGACTTCTATTAACCACCAAAATTAGCAAAGGACCAAAAAAGAATTTTCCACCCGGATACAGGGAAGAAACATATGCTAAGATACAATTTAGGTACTCCTGGAAAGATGAATATTGGATCAAATCTGGATACATACCTCCTGCCCCAAAGTTACACCAGCAAAGCCCAGTAATCCCGATAACCCCAAAAATGTTCCAACGTGGAGTTCTACTCGGAATCCTATCACAGAGCTCAATGGGGTACCCCGCTACAGTATCAGACAGGTATCCCGTTACTAGATCGACAAGATACCCCGCTATTAATTCTACAAGATACCCCGCTACCGTATCAGACAGACATCTAGATTTTACATCCAGCTAAGTACCCCGCTTCTACATCCAACCGGGTACCTTGCTGCAACCGATATCAAGTACCCCGTCGACCAAGCACCTAATTAAGAAAGCATCAAACTATAAAGAGGCGAGGTACACGAGAACTCGGATGAACCCAAATACCTCTCACCAGTTAACCATAAGAAACATTAACAGAATCTGAAATACGTATGTCCATGCAGACAAGTCTTGAAACTCTAAAGCTAGGGGGATGAAACGCGGTCGTTCATCTCCCGATAAAAAGCTAGACTCTTTCCCGCTACTTAAGAATTCCATTCGAATAAGGAGTCCAATTGTATTAGAATCCTCACCAAAAGGAATCACTTGATTCGGATAATTAAATCTCCTACGTTGTTGTCTTCTAGAAGGAAAGAAAGTCCTGTGATCGCCAAACCCTAGACCAAAATTATAGGAGTGCATGGCAAGCTACGAGACCTATATATACAACATTATATTCACAGAGAAGAGGATCGAAAATTCGCCTCCCCAAACCTTACACTCATACTTTTTGTTCTACTTATCGACAGGTACAAGCACGCCATCTCCATCACCTAATAGAAACATTGAATATCAGTTGTATACATGTTTTTATTAATAAAATCATAACTGTTAATCTTTTCTTGTATGAATTTTTAGTTTGGTTTGACAGGAACCTTGTTGGTATCGAACTACGTGATACCCTTTCGACTGGGATCTATCTCGATCTTGGTCCTTAAAGTTGTTATTTGGAGATTCACCCAGTGATAATTTTCCATTAACAAATCCTCTCCAAAGGGAATGACTGGATTCAGATTATTAAAGCTCCTACAAGGTCGCCTTATAGAAGGAAAGAAAGTCCTATGATCGCCAAAACCCTAGACCGAAAGTATAGGAGTGCATGGCAAGCAACGGGACCTATATATACAACACTACATTCACTAAGAAGGGGCATCAAAAATTGGCCTCCCCAAACCCTACACTCGCTTTTAGTTCTACTTATCAACAGGCATGAGCGGGCCATCTCCACCATCCAACAAAACCTTGAATACCGTCACATATCGCCGTAGAGATAATTTTATTAGCTGTATCATCAATAAAATAGCGTTTATTAATCTTTTCTAGAATCTTGTTGGTATCGAACTACGTGATACCCCTCCGACTGTGGGAAATACCTTCCCAACATTTATAGAAAAGCTATCTTAGTTCTATCCGGCAAAGCAGAAAGATGAGACTACGATCCTCTTAGGCCCATCCGACTTCATCGAGACCCTTGTCACTTGCTTCCATCGAAAGAGCTTAAAGACGAGGTAGAAGATCCAGAAATGACAATCCAGCAACAATACCTCCTCCAGTCACAGCCACCGGCCCCTCAACTCGAGATCTAATTGGGTGGGAGATTAATCGGGATATTCTAGAGCAAAAACCTGCTGCCTACGTAGAAGCCATCCGACTTAGAATGATAACTCCAAGAATCCCCTTTGAAGCAGTCGGGATCGCATGAGACATTGGCCAAAGTATCTGGGTACCAGTATTTGACCGACATGGTCCATCTCCGCCAACCCCGGTCCGCCAGGCTAATCTTAGACCCCGACTGGTGAAATCCACGATTGAGATTCCACTGAGGAGAGTCCAACCCCCGGCAAGGCTAAGAGGAGAGAAAAAAGATCCACAACCAGACTTAGAAGGAAGCGCCAGATCCTAGAAAAGCCCTTGAAGTAGGCATTAAAATGACAAGTGGAAGGAACTAGTTGTTGATTAAGAGACCTCGGACGAAGAAGGCTCGGTGGCCCGATCCGGAAACGCTAAATCTCAGTACTTGGAACATCAGATGACCAAATTGGTTAAGGAGTTGGAGGAATTAAAGAATGGAAAGCATCAGGGAGTCTGGAAGAACCCCATAGGTGAGATGAATATTCCACCATTCTTCAAAAGAATTAGGGAGGCGGGGCTACCCCCCTCAAATTCAGGATGCCCTCCAAAAAGTATTTTGGAACAGAGGATCCTATCAGTCACCTGGAAAGCTTTGTTCACCAGATGGAAGTCCAGAATGAGACACGGTTAGCCATGTGCAGGATGTTCCCCTCGACCTTGACTGATTGTGCCAAAATGTGGTTCAGGAAATTGCCACCAGATAGTGTTGATTCTTTTTCTAAACTCAACACAACTTTCTGTGCACAGTTTCAGGGAATCAAGCCTCGTCCCAAGGACCCTATCTTGCTTTAGTATGTAATCCAGGAGCGGGGTGAAGCATTGAGGTCTTATGTGGAGAAATTCCATAAGGAAGTGGTCCAAGTAGAAGTATTCGACGAAAAAGAAACCTTGGCTAATTTCTGAAGAAACTCGTGGGCAAGGAGACTATTCCGTTCTTTTGCTAAGCATCCATCAGAAACTTACCAGGAAGCTTACAATCGAGCTTCTACTTAGGAAGCCGGGTCCCATGAAAGTCCCAGCTGATAGAAGGAACCAGTATAAGTATTGCGATTTCCACGAGGATGTCTGACATAACACCTCAAAATGCTACAGCCTTTGTAATCATATCGAAGGATTGGTAAGGGGAGGCCTGCTGACGAAATTTTTACACCAGGTACAAGATAGCATCAAGGAAGGGAAACAGGTACAAAGCAGGATGTAGGAGGCGGTAGATAGAAGGTGGGATGGAGAGAAGGATTTGATGCAGCAGATCCAGGTGATTCATACCATTATTGGAGGCCCCACCTTGGTTGGAACTTCCAAAAATTCTTCGAAAAACTACACAAGAAAGATTCCAAGGCTCAATACAGGTCATGAGATATTCAAGGTCAGCAATAGATCTCGAGATCCATCCCGGTCTACCATGATTGTCATCGTAGAGGAAGATGTCTACAATACAGTCCAACCATATGACGATCCCATGCTAATCTCGGTACACATTGCCAACTGCCGGGTTCACCGTGTCTTGATCGATACAGGAAGCAGCGTCGACATCTTATTTAAGGGAGCTCATGAGCAACTTAACTTGAAGAATTCCTGCTACGACAGTTGTACTTCAATTTTGTATGGCTTCACAAGGGACTCTGTAATGCCCAAAGGATCTAAAATCCTACTGGTGATAGTTGGAGAAGCTCCACTTCAGTAGAACGTGATGACGGAGTTCATCGTGATGGATACCTCTAAAATAACACTCTCCCTGCAAATCCAGATCAAGCACGAAAGCTAAAGAGAATCGCTACCCGGTATTCCCTTGTAGACGGATACCTTTACAGTAAAGAAAAATCCCTGGGCACTTAATGAGGTACATTCATAGGACTATTGTAACCATGCAGCAGGCAAGACACTAGCCTACCGGATTCTTAGAATGGGCTACTTCTAGCCGATTATACATCAAGATGCAAAACAGTTTGCACAATCACGCAAGGCTTGCCAGAAGACAGCAAACCTCTATCATCCTCTCCCGTAGAGGCTCTCCTCGATTAGTACACCTTACCCCTTTGCTATCTGGGGAATAGATCTAATCAGGCCGCTTCCTACTACACCTGGCCAGGCCAAACATGCAGTAGTAACAATAGACTACTTCACCCGTCGAGTGGAAGCTAAGGCATTTGTTAGGATAACTGAAGAAAAGACCACAAGTTTTGTCAAAGAGAATACTGTTTGCCGCTTCGGTCCACGATGGCCATCATAACTGATCTGGGAAAGAAATTTAATAACGCCAACTTCAAAGAATTCCGTGAAGATTGAAACATTGATCTCTGATTTACATTGGTGGCACACCCTCAAACTAATGGTTTGGTAGAGGCTACCAACAAGACAATTAAAAAGCTCCTAAAGAAAAAGCTCCAACAGAAGAAGGGATTATGGGTTGAACAATTACTCAATGTGCTATAGGCGTGAAGGACAACCAGGAGAATTGCAACAGGGGAAACCCTTTACTCCTTGGTATTCAGAACTGAAGCAGTCTTACCCATCGAGCACAAGCTTATATCATTCGGGATTCAGAACTATGAACTAGAAGATAATGAGGCAAAGTTAAGAGCCAATCTGGACCTACTCGAAGAGAAACAAAGCGGGATCGCCGAAAGAGTAGTAGTGTACTAGAGTAAGACAGCCCGACACTTCAACAAGAGAGTGAGGATCCGCCATTTCAAAGAAGGAGACTTGGTCCTCAGAAAGGTAACCCAGAGCACACAGAAAAGGTTCGACGGGGTACTAACCCCTAACTGGGAAAGCCCCTACCAGATTAAATCTATGCTCTGGGGTGGTGCCTACAAGCTGGAAGACCTGGTGGGATACCTAGTGGATCACACATGGAATGCTGATCACCTTAGGAAGTTCTACCCTTAGAAATTCAATTTATTTCGGTTGGAGTACACACCCCATTTTATATTTTACTATTTGAAAATTTTAATAAAGTTCGTTACCACTCTTACATGATTCTCCAACGATCACTCTATAAGCTCCCCTACATAATTCTCCTGTAGCTCATCTTGCTGCCTTGGTCGGGGTATACCCTTTTCCGAGAATCCTGGTGCTAAAGTGGCCTGAGTTGCCTACTAGGACAGATAATTATCGCCTTTACTGAATCGCCTCAAGACCAGGAAATAGCCTTATGGCGCTTCTACTGCCTTGGTCGGGGTATACCCTCTTCCAAAAAGATTCTGGATTATCAGACAAATGACTCAGATTCGTGGCCTTAGTTGCCCGTCGTACCCTTATGACTAGGAAATAGCCTTAGGGCGCTCCTGCTGCCTTGGTCAGGGTATACCCTCCTCCAAGAAGGATTTGATACACCTAACTAAGGATCCAGACTCGCTGCTTTAGTTGCCCGCCGCATCCTCAAGACCAGGAAATAGCCTTAGGGTGCTTCTGCTGCCTTAGCCGGGGTATACCCTCTGCTAGGAAGCCTGGTGCTAAAGTGGCATGAGTTGCCTACCAGGACAGACCATCAAAAGGATCGGGATACCTTTATGAGATACCCGGTTCCTTACTTCTCCATCTCTCCAAGAAGAAATGACATTAGGGCATTCCAGCTACCTTGGTCGGGGTATACCCACCTCCGAAAAGCCTAATGCTAAAGCAATCTAAATTGCCTATCAAGACGGAATCTTAGAAGAAACAGGATACCTTACCAAGGTACCTGATTACTTGTTTCTTCCGAAGACACTTATAGCTGAAGCAGGCTTGATTATCAATCGGGATATCCATAACCTCAAGCTACTACATACTCATTAAAAACCAATTAAAGAAAGGGACGTGTTCACTTTCTAGATCCTGTTGGTGTTTACAACGACAAGGTACAAGATTGTTATATGGCTATCAAGTATCCCGATCAAGGAGCAGGTCTCCAAATCAGGAGATCTCCGAAGTCAAGATTTTTCCTGAGTCCAAATTTTTCTAAAGTAAATTTCTTTCTAAATCAGAAGAGCAAGCAAGATACTATGTGTCTTAGTAAAAGAAGAAATTCTTATTGATCAGAACAGGGAGCCCAACCCCCGATTACGGACTACAAAAAAAAAAAAAATATATATATATATATATATATATATATAAATAGTAAAACAAACAAATCATGCATCACCCTGCTCCCTCGCCACCTCTAGGCCCTGGTCTACCTCGCCCGTACAATCAACTGCCTCAGCTTGAACTCTTTCGATCTCTGGTACCTCGGGCGTAGTAGGAACTCCTTCCTCTTCAGCTAACTCAATCATGGCCTCTACAAGATCCTTAGTCTCCTGTGGCCTACCATCTTGAGGTGTTGCAAGCTCAGACGCTGATGTTATGTCTTTGTCTGTCTGGCCCGCAACAGGAAAAGTACGTCCCTGAAGAATAATTGGATCGAAAATTGCAGCAGACGTGGGGGGATCCGGGTGGACCGGGGTAGATCCTAAAAGTTGGGTGACTCTTACTTCAATCCTCTCAAGATCCCATCCCAGAGAGGCCATCAAGTCAAAAGGAGCAGGGAAAGCTTTGGCAACTTCATGGGAGGCATAAAAATATCCATCTCCAAAGGCATCATATATCTTCGCCTCCAAGTTCCCTATTAAATCCCACAGGAGTTAATTTTCATCACGGAGTAAGACTTTTTCACTCTTCAAGCTATCCCTTTCTTCTCGGTGGCATAGCGATCTAAGAGTCTCTGTGTTGAGAGCCCGTTCTAGCTGAGCCGAGTCCGATAAGGCTTTATCTCTTGCCTTCTTCGCCTCAGTCACCAATCTGCTTAGGAATTCGATGCTTGTTTTAGACCGAGCCAGCTCTCATTTGGTATCCTCTAATTCTGCCCGGGTAGAGATAGCTGCCTCCTAAAAACAATCAGTTATTTTTTCCATGTCCATAGTAAATCTAAAGGCCTACAGAAAAGAAATGAGGGTTACTACCACACCCTGACTTCACAAAGTAAAAAAAAAAAAAGCTGAAAGATATACCTTGGCAAGAATTAAAGCTCCTTTAGAGACCATGATGTCCCAAGGCATTGAAGTCTCAGCTTGTATACTCCCACTAGGACACACCTTCAAGAAACGGGTTACAACCTCCTCCAAATTTTATCCTGAGTTCGAGAGCTTGAGAGCTGGTCAACAGGGAGAGTCGCAGAGGTACCAGTTTTGTTTGCCCTGTCCACCCGGAGTTGGCTCTTGGAAGGTACAATAAGAGGAAGAGAAGGACTTACAGGAGAATGATAAATAGGTTTCATAAAAGATGTGGCTGGGGCCTGCCTTTGGATTTGTCCCGGGGTATTTCGAACCCTGGAGGCCCTGGCAGCCATCTCACTCTAAGGAGAGCGTGATGTAGGCGGGGTGGAAAGCTCAACTAGTAGACTTGTTTGGGACTTAGCCGGGGTCAAAGGAGGAGTGTAAGTAGGCCGGCTAGAACTTAGAGAGAGGCTAACATTGGAAGTAGGAGAAACAGAAGAAAGAGATGAAGAAACAAAGGGTGCAGCAGGATGGAAAACCATTGGATACAAGACAGAAGGAGAGGCTGCAAAAACTATAAAATCAGCCAGTATACAAGTCTAAATTTATCAAGTAAAAAGAATTGAGAAGTAGAGAGTTACTTACGCGGGGCAGTTAGGGAGATCTTGAGATATCGATCTACCTTGCCCCTATCAAATGGATCGGAGATGGGATACTTCACATTAACATAATGTCGGCCTAGAATTTTCTCCAAGATACCCTGTGATTCTTTAGAGATCTTTCCCTTACCCCACTTCTCTTGCCCACTAAATTGAATTGGGACTGGGTGCTCAACCCCGTCAACATCAACCGATTTGCCTCACTCTTCTCCTACGACCCACTACTCACGCCAAGAACAAGGATACTTTACATTGGCTCCTGGAACAATGAATTTCAAGGGATTCTTCGCCCTCAAATAGAATTGGCCTTTGGGACCAGAATTGAGTGCCCCTACCTGTAAGATATACCAGATCTCATCATAACCCGCTTCTCTCACAATGCCATCTATCTCGCATTGCTCTACCCAGAGCACTAAAAATCCTATGAGGCGCTTCCAAAATCCAAGCGAGATCTATAATGGAGCAAGACCCAGGGCAACCAATAATCTACTCAGGGTAAGATATAGAGGTAGTTGGAGTCTGCATTCGAAAGCCGCTACATGAATGGAGACCTTGCCTTTGACAGGGTTATAGACATCATAACCCCGATGCGGAATGGTGAGAGTAATGGTATCTGGAATTAGGTACTCCTTCCTCAAGTGGGCTAAGGTATCCATTGTGCATATAGAGTTGATGATAACTCGGTCTTCAAAAGGAAGGATGATAGTTCATCTTAGCGGTATCCCAATGGGGATTCCTTCCTCCTCATCCTCGTCTTCATCCTCTTCCACTTCGTCATTGGTAAGCTCGACTGGGTTGTCCGGCTTGTTATTAAAGCCCGATCCAATCCTTGGGTTCCTAGTAGACCGGCGGCGTTGAGCCGGAAGGGAGCTCCTCGCGGTGTCGCCCTCCTCACGACCCCTTTTTCACGATTAGAGGGGTGTACTTTTGATTGAAGTCTATTTTTCAATATCAAACAGCTCATCGAGGCTGTCGACGGGTTTCAGTAGAGTCGCCATTAAAAGAGGAAGAAGAAAGCTTGAAAGAGCAAAGAAGAAAGGCTAGGTTTAGTAAGAAAACTTCTTTTCAAAAAGAAAGTGTGAAAGGAGAAGGAAGGTCCGAGTTATTTTTAGGCAAAGATAGGCGGTTACACACAAGGAAACCGGAGTTGATAAGGAATGGATGACCGGCAACGTGTTTGGAAGACGTGCCATCAGTGGTTTCGCCTTAAACACCCCAAAACAGCTAGTTTTTTAAATTTGTAAGCCAATCATCATCTGATAAGTAGCTAATACAATGATTATCAGCGTACCTAAGGAGGATTTCCTTCCCAACAATGGTACCCAGCCAGATAAAAAATAAGCGGATAAGGCAGGGTAGAAAACCCTTCAAGCAGAGGTAGAATCCTAACTCCAACCTTGACAAGACATCGGTGTTCAAGTCAGGGGGGACTTCTATTAACCGTAAAAATTGGCAAAGGACCAAAGAAGAATTTTCCACCTAGATATAAGGAAGAAACACAAGCCAAGATACCGCCTAACTACTCCTAGAAAGAAGAATGCTAAATTAGATCCGGGTACATTCCTCTTCCTTCGGATTAAGCCAGCCAGGCCCAACAATCCTAGTAACCCCTAAGTAGCCAGATGTGAAATACTACATAGAATCCTGTCATAGAGCTCGACAAGGTACTCCGCTATTGTACCAGTAAGGTATCCCGCTACTAAGATCAATAAGGTACCCCGCCATCACGTCAGCAGGGTGCCTCGCTGCCATATCAGATAAGCATCCATATGCTACATCCGCTAAGTACCACGTTTCTACATTCAGTCAAGTACCCCGCTACAAGAACAACAGATATTAAGATACCCCGCCGACCAAGCACTTGACCTAGAAGGCATAAAACTAGCAACATATGGGGTACATGATATCTTTGCATGGAGTCATGACGAAATGCTAGATATCCCCCTCAATCTAGCTGCCCACATATTGGCAACAGATGCAACTTTCAAACCGATCAAGTAGAAACGGAGGCATTTCAACGTCAAATGGAATGCCGTGGTTCTGGAAGAAGTAGACAAGCTCATGAAATCTAGATTCATCAGGGAATCCTAGTACCCCGAGTGGATCGCCAAAGTGGTCATGGTGACCAAATCTAATAGGAAATGGCGTATGTGTGTGGATTACACCGACCTCAACAGGGCTTGCCCAAAGCACAACTTCCTTTACCCAAGATAGATCAACTGATTGACTACACTGTATGAAACAAGCTCTTAAGCTTCATGGATGCTTTCTCATGGTATAAACAGATCAAGATGTACCCCGCCGATCAATATTAGACCAACTTTATCACTAGGAAAGGCCTCTGCTGCTACAAGGAAATGCTCTTTTGGTTTAAAAATGCAAGTGCCACTTATCAGCGTCTGGTAAACAGGCTATTCAAAAAACAAATAAGAAGGTCTATGGAGGTATATATAGACGACATGATCACCAAGTCTCCACAGATAGAGTAGCACCTAGAGGAATTGTGACAAAATTTTCAAGTACTAAGGGAGAACCAAATGAAATTGAACCCTGCCAAGTGTGCTTTTGGGGTAGGAACAGGAAAGTTCCTAGGGTTCATAGTGCACGAGAGGGGGATAGAAGCCAATCCTGAGAAGATCAAGGCCAACATAGATCTCTAATCCCCCACTACCCTCAACAAGCACATGGATTAACTGGCAGGATAGCAGCGCTGAACTGCTTCATATCTCGATCTACAGATAAATGCCTTCCTTTCTTTAAAGTAATCAAGTAGGGTAAGAAGATAAAGTGGGATCAAGAGAGTGAGAGAGCCTTATAGTCTTTGAAGGAATACCTAGCTAGCCCACATTTACTAGTAAAGCATGTCTCAGGAGAAGAACTACTATAAGGATTCCCATTTATTGATTAGCCTATTTCGTGGACAAACCACATATTGGGGTTTGATGTACGGGTAGCTTAGGTATTTGATGGTTGGTGTTTTGCACAACCAATGCCCGCTCAAGACGTCAAGAGAATAAGCACCAACGGTATATTCTAGTGCTTTCTTGCTTTGAAGAGATCTAGTTGCACACACACACAACTCATGCATATATCTTTTTCTTGTATGCTATGTGTTTTATATGAGTGCATGTATGTTCTTGAACATATCTTCTTACATGTTTTAATTCATTGCATCTTGTTCATTGAAATGCCATAACATGTTTAGGCATTAGGATGCAAAGCCATGAATTCTATTCATGCATGTTTCAATTGAGTGCATCTTGTTCAATGACAATGACATGACATGTTTGGCATTAGGATGCATTCACTTCCCACACTTACACTTCATGTTAGTCTTAAGTGTGGTGTAATTTGTTTCCATTTATGTGATCAGAAACGTCAGCGCTTGCATGATGGTGTGCATGTCTTAGTGTGATAGTTGACCACTTGAGAAGGTCTCATTCTTCTCTTGGATAAGTGTTAGTTTTGGTTTGGTTGTTTGGAGTAAAATGCCTAGTTTGAAAGATTGGATTTCAATGTTTTAAATGTTTTGCAAAACTAACCTTTATATGGTCTTATGACCATAACTTTATATGAGAAGATTTAAATTGAGTTTTGTAAAATTATGACAACCATACGTTTCCAATGGTATATTATTCATAATATTTCATGATCGTTTGGATTGGTTTTGAAATCTTCAAAGTGACCACCAAAACAGGGCAACTATGTTGTTGTCCGTTTCTGACATTTGGTCACTCAATTGACCATAACCCTTTCTACAGAAATCAAAATGTCATTCTATAAATTTGAGTAGAAAGTAGACTTCCATACCTTTCCAAAGATATATCATATGAAAGGTTTCGATATATTTTGGTCATGATTTGAGGCATTTGAATTTGAAGTTGATGCACTGTCGTGGCCAAACCGCTGTTCACTCGCCCTACGTACAGTGGGCACTTGATTGATTTTTCAATCCGCCCTACACCCACCTTACAACCGCCCTATGTAGAGCAGTCTGCAGTAAAACTTTTGGAAATTTTCCAAAACGACATAGCTTCAATAGGACATCATATATATATGCCTCTTTGACCTTAGGTCATCCTAATGACTCAAAAATCCATATTTTTTATTGAGAGGATTTTCAAAGAGAGAATTTACCCAATAACTCATCTTTGATCATCCAAACCCATTTCTATATGCATAAATCATCATCCAATCGTCATCTAGGATCATCTACTATGTGATAATGCATGGGTCTTCTTCAACACATGTTATGATATGTTGAACACTATTATCTTACATAATTAGTGTTTTTACTTATCAATTTATCTCATTTATTATCTGTATGTTCTTAGAGTAATTTCTACACACAAGATTGAGATTAGGTGTTGATTGGGTTATTTTGTGATAGCTAGGCTTTATTGTTTATATGCCATCTAGCTAATTAATCTCATTGCATGATTAAGATTGTTTTTTGATATCTAGGATTTCATGATTGATATATACATCCAGCTAATTAATCTCATTGAAATGTTTGAGATTGTTTTTGATAGCTATTGTATCTAGGATTGGTTATCCTCTACATAGCTAAGCTTTATGACATGCCATTTAGCTTTTGATATCTAGGATTATGTAAATTGCCATATTATCATTCTAGATAACCATATAGTGTACCCTAGCTCAATTTGCATATTTAAATATCTTTGCATATTCACTTAGGGTGTATGATCTCTTTAGAGAATTTAATCTAGATCTAGGATTGCTTTTACAGGCAGGCGAGTAGTAGTGGTGGGTTATAGTCCGAGCATGGTTGAGGTCAACCTAGGATGTGAACATCATTACAAGTAGTGATTACGAGGATTGAGCAATTGGACTAGGTCCACTTTTACAGGCTTGCGGGTAGTGGTAGCGGGTTACATACTAGGATTAGGTTGTAAACATTATAATAATTAATGGATTCGAGGTTCGAGTATGACACACTTACCAGCCCATGGTTTTTCCCTGTTGAGGGTTTCCACATAAATATCAAGTGTTATTTAAATTCCGTATAAATTACACTTGTTGTATTATATTGACTAGTTTGGGTATTTTCGTAAATTGACTAAACGCAAAAATTTGGTAATAAGAGTTAAAATCTATTCACCACCCTCCCTCTCTAGATTAATATTAGATACACGCCGTGCATTATTAGTTTCAACTGCATCTCTACCTGGCATTATCATAGACTGCTACTAGCAAGGTCTTGGTGAAAAAAATGTGTTAACTGCCAAATTGGCCAAGGACCAAAAAATAATTTTGCACCAAGAAATCAAGGAGGAAGTGTTTTAGTAGGTAGCATCCGGCTATCTCTTGAAGAGAATCCAGACCAACATATCGGGATATACACCCATGAAAAGCTGAAGCGAGGTTAGAAGCATGAAGATTCCAATCCTTCAAACCACGCTACACCTTCCTAGTATCTCGCTCCTAACTGGGTTAGGTATCCCGCATCTACTTGGACTGGGTATCCCACTTTTACACAGATTAGGAACCCCGCCACCATGTCATCCCGATACCTCGCCACAGCATTAATCGGTGTCCCAAAACTGAGGTAACCAGGGAACCAGTGGAAATCATGATACAACAAGAAGAAGGGCGTCGGGGTACCCTGACACCTAAATTCCCCGACACCATAAGAACTAGCTCGCCAAATAGCCTAAGTGTTAGGTAAGGATGCCACCAAGGTTTAAAGCTACAAAGAAGAACATTAAAATGACAGCGTGTTTGTCATTAAAAAGAAGAACTCATTCCCGCCATTTAAGAGTCCTATTTTAAAGCAGTTTCTACCATAATCCACCTAAGAAAGAATCACTTGATTTTAGGGATTGGATTCCACACAAGGAAAGTCCCATAATTGTTGAAACCCTGGACCAAAGTTATTGGAGTGCATGGCATGTAAATGGGACCTATATATATGACATTGTACTCAACTATAAGGGATCGATTCTTTTGAAACCCTAAAGACAGCTTTTTTCTACTTATCAACATACACGAGATCTCCACCGCCAACTATGTCAAACCTTACCTACAGTGACCGGTGGAGAATATAGTTGAATATTGTATTTACGTTTCGCAAAGCAATTCATTGTATTCCTCACCTTCATAATATAATGCAACCAATTGTTTCTGTTGCTTTAACCCTCATTATATTGAATTATTCTAACATGAAATCATAGGTATCAAACTATGTGATACCCCTCCGATCGTAGTCAGTTTTGATCGTGGTCTATTAAAGTCGTTAATTATAAACCCACCTCGCTGGTAAATTTCGGTTAACACTTTTTGGCGCCATTCGTGGGAACTTACTTCCACCCCATTATCAAAAGCAACTTAGTACTATTCCGCTAGCAGAACGATTAGACTCAGATTCTTCAAAGGATAGCTCGATCATTTGGGACCTCACTACCTTGCATCTACTCAAAGAATCCAGAAACAGGGGAAGGGAGCCAAAAATAACAACCCAGCACCGGTCCCACCACCAAAGCCAAGTCGCATCCCCCTTGATCCAGCTATTTAGGAAGTCAATCGGGATATCCTGGAACAATAGTCTGCTGCCTATGTAGAGAGTGTCCACCTCTGGATGATCGCCCAAGGGGTACCCTTCGAAGCTGTTAGGGTCGTAGGAGAAACTAGACCGGGCACCGATTTTGAATAGGCTTGGACCTGCACTTCCAATCCTGGATCGCCCTGCAGGTCTCAGACCTCGTAGGGTGAAATTAGCGGTCGACATCCCTCCTAAGAGGAATCAACCAACAACTAAACCAACAAGAAGGGGGAGGACTCCGTAGCCCGATACAAGTGGTAGTATTGGACCTGGAAAGAACCCGCGAGGTCGTCAATCCAAAAAAGAGAAGTGCCAAGAGGTAACTGCAGGGTCCGAAACCTCGGATAATGAAGAAATCACATGCAGATCCAAACACGAAGCACTTTGACGCCTTGACATCGAATGGTAAAGATGGCGAAGGAACTTGAGGAGTTAAAGAAGGGAAAGCATCGGGGTATCCGGAAGAACCCTCTTGGGAGATGAATGCACCCTTCTATATGAGGATCCAGGAAGCAGAGTTACCTCCCAAGTTCAAGATTCCTATTGAGAAGTACTCTGGTTCAGAAGACCCCGTGAGCCACTTGGAAAGTTTTGTTCATCAGATGGCAATCCAAAATGCGACCCGGTTAGCGATGTGCAGGATGTTCCCTTCCACTTTGATGGACTGTGCCAAGACTTGGATTAGAAAGTTACCCCTAGGTAGTGTAAGCTCTTTTACGAAACTCACTACAGATTTTTATGCTCAATTTCAGCAGATTAAGCCTCGTCCTAAGGACCCCATCCTGCACCAGTACATGATCTAGGAAAAGGGTTAGACGCTGAGATCCTATGTAGAAAACTTCCACAAAAAAGGTCCAGATAGGAGTATTTGCTGAGAAGGAAACTTTGGCCAACTTAGGAAGAAACTTGTGGGCTGGTAGACTATTATGATCATTCGCCAAACACCCACCTGAAACCTTCTATGAGGCCTATGATAGGGCATTAGAATATGTGGATATAGATGAACAGCTTTGAGTCAAGGTCGAACACGATGAAGCCTGATCAGTCAAATGTTAGAAGAAAGAAGCTCTAAAGCCCGCTCCTGTAAAGAAATTCCATAATCATCCTCCAAACCAGTATACCTAAGGCCACCGCTTCCTACCCCGCATTGGGATAGGTATCCCATAAGAAGAGCCACTCCTAGAGCAACGCTACCACCAATGGAGGTAACATGGGTGGAAAGAGAGGAAGATTGGTCCAATCATTACACCTCTCTCAATAGATCTCGAGAGACCATAAACCTCGCAATACGCAACAAGGGTCAGCTCAGGAAGCCAGGTCCTATCAAGATCCCCGACTGACCAGAGAAACCGTTACAAGTACTGTGACTTTTATGAGGACGTGGGGCACAACACTTCGGAATGTTAAAGCCTTCAAAACAGGATCAAAGGATTGGTAAGGGGAGGACTTTTAATTGAATTCTTGCAACATGTATAGGATAACATCTAGATGAGGAAAGAGGTACAGGGAGAGATGCGGGAAGCAGAGGAAAGGCAAAAGTATAGTAGGAATGATCTAATGCAGTAATTTCAGATCATCCACACCATCAATGGAGGTCTTACATTAGTATAAACTTCAAATAATTCGAGGAAGAACCATGCTAGCAAAATCCTGAGGATAACCGCCAATCAAGATGTATTTCGGGTCACAAGGGATCCTAAGAATATCCTCGATCTGCCTAGATCGTTTTCACAGAGGAGGACGTCTTCAACACAGTTCAATCATATGATGACCTAATGGTGATCATGGTACAGATAGCAAATTGAAAGGTCCACCACATTCTGATTGATACCGGGAGTAGCGTGGACATTTTGTTTAAAGAGGCTTATGATAAGCTCAACTTGAAGAACCACTGCTACAATAGATGCACCATACCTCTATACGGATTCACAGGGGACTCATTGATGCCAATTGGATCTCATAGGTTACCGGTAATAATCAGAGAAGCTTCTCTCTAGCAGAACATAATGACAGAATTTGTTGTGGTTGATACCCCTTCCGCCTACAATGCCATCCTTAGAAGACCCTTCCTATCAGGAATTTGGGGAGTGTTATCTATCTACCACAATGTCTTGAAGTTTCTTGTTGGGAAAAGGGTAGGAGAAGTTCGAGGAGAGCAACAAATGGCCGGCAGCTGCTATGCTATGTCTACCAATCCTACCTCGCTAACCAATCAGTACACGCATGTGACCTATGAACCAAGTTATGAAATGCCAGGACTAGGTCAATACATCATAGAAGAAGAAGAAGAAGTGCCAGATATATTCATAAAAGATTTGGAATAAAAAGAACGGGGATGGACCAATGGGCACCTCGCAGAATAGTTGAAGAGATACCAATACGAGAAAATGATCTTTCTAAAGTAGTGAAGATAAGGGGAGCGTTAGATAGCAGAGTCAGAGAGATCTTGGTGGGACTCCTTATAGAATACAATGACATCTTTGCTTGGAGCCACTACAAAATGCCAGGTATCCCTCTCACTCTAGCTACGCACAGGTTAGCAGTTGATACAACCTTCAAACTAATCAAACATAAACGAAGACATTTCAACGCCGAGCGGAATGCCACAATCTAGGAAGAAGTAGACAAGCTCATGAAAGCTAAATTCATCAGGAAATCTTGATACCCCGAGTGGATCGCCAATGTAGTCATGGTTACCAAATCCAATGGAAAATGGTGTATATGTGTGGACTACATCGACCTCAACCGGGCCTGCCCAAAGGACAGCTTCCCTCTACCCAAGATCGATCAACTGATTGACTGTACTACAGGAAACAAGCTCCTCAACTTTATAGATGCTTTCTCGTTATACAACCCGATCATGATGCACCATGCCGATCAAGACAATAATAGCATTATCACTAGGCAAGGCCTCTACTACTACAAGGTAATCTTTGGGCTCAAAAATGCAAGTGCCACCTATTAGCGTTTGGTGAACAAGCTATTTAAAGAACAAATAGGAAGATCCATGGAGGTGTACATAGATGACATGATCACCAAATCTCGACAGAAAGAGCAGTATCTAGAGGATTTATGGCAGACTTTTCAAGTAATAAGGATGAGCCAAATGAGATTGAACCCCAACAAGTCCGCCTTCAGAGTAGCTGCAGAAAAGTTCTTAGGGTTCATGGTTCACGAGAGGGGGATTGAAGCTAACCCAGAGAAGATTGAGGCCATTTTGGACCTTGAATCCCCTACTACCTTCAAATAGGACTAACTGGTAGGATAGTAGCGTTGAACCGCTTCATATCTCGATCTACAAATAAGTGCCTTCCTTTCTTTAAAATTATCAAGCAGGGTACGAAGATTAAGTGGGATCAAGAAAGTGAAAGGGCCTTCCATTCTCTATAGGAATATCAAGCTAGCCACCTTTGCTGGTAAAACCTGTCATAGGAGAAGAACTACAACTTTACTTAGCAGTATCAGAGATCGCTACTAAAGAATGTAATAACGGCGTCTAGAGACCAATCTACTACGTGAGTTGTGCTCTAACCAAATCAGAGAAGAATTATTCCCTTCTGGAGAAATTTGCTTACGTTGGTGATTGCAACCAGAAAACTTCGGCCCTATTTTCAAATTCATACCATTGTGGTGGTCACTGATCAGTCACTGAGAGAATTCCTCTAGAAGCCCGATGTATCCAATAGATAAGTCCTGTGTGCTTTGGAGCTCACCTAGTACGACATCAAGTACAAGCCAGGGACTACAGTTAAAGCTCAGTCATTGGAAGATTTTATAGCAGAGTTCAACATGACCCTAAATCTGAATACAACGGTAACCCCGGACCTAGCTCCGCAGAACCCAGAATGGCCCGATGACTGCAAAACCTGGGTACTATACATGGATGGGGCATCAAACCAGTCAAGCTACGGGGCAGGAATTATCCTAACAGACCTAAAAGGGGTCAAGTGCAACAAATGTTTCTGATTTGAATTCAGAGCCACCAACAATGAAGCAAAGTTTGAAGCCCTTCTAACAGGACTAAAAGTAGCAAAAGAGCTAGAGGCGGATCTCCTCCTAGTCAAGAGCGATTCAAAGTTAGTAATCATCCAAGTATCAGGATTATATCAAGCAAAAGGTGATGACATGGTAGCATATCAAACCAAGGTCTGGGAAGCTAGGACAAGGTTCAAAAGTATGAAGATGGAGCAGATTCCACGAGAGACAAATCACCGAGCAGATGTCTTAGCTAAAATTGATGCATGAGGAGGACAAGCATTACCGAGAGGGGTACCAATCCAATTGGTACCCCGATCCAGTATTGCTATAGAAGCAGAGGTAAACACGGTCAACCAGCTCCCTTGTTGGATGGATCCTTTAGCAGAATATCTCCAAAATGACACCCTTCCTACATATCTAGATCACACACTAAAGCTCAAGAGGAACGCCACCAGGTATTGTTTGGTAGATGGTCTCCTCTACTGCTAAGGAAAGTCGTTTCCCTTGTTAAGATGTCTACATCCGGATGATGCACATTGGGCACTCAACGAGGTACATTCAAGAGAATGTGGCAACCATGTATCAGGTGAGACTCTTGCTTACTAGGTACTCAAAATGGATTATTTTTGGCCTACTCTCCACTAAGATGCGAAGCGATTTGCACAATCTTGTGAACCATGCCAGAGGACAACAAACCTCCACTACCTTCATCTGGGGAAACTCTCCTCGATCAGTACACCATACCCTTTTGCCATTAGGGTACTTGACCTAATCAAGCCACTCTTGACTGCTCCTGGTCAAGCCAAGCTTGCCGTAGTAGCAATAGACCACTTTACCCGGTGGGTGGAGGCAGAATCCCTTACCTAAATAACAGAGGCAAACACCACCAGCTTTATCAAAGAAAACATTGTCTACCGTTTCGGTACCCCGATGGCTATAATAACTGATTTGGGAAAGCAGTTCGATAATACCAAATTTCAACCGGTTTGCGAGGAAAAGAGAATCGACTTTCATTTTACATCGGTAGCCCATCCTCAGACCAATGGATTGGTAGAGGCTACCAACAGGACCATGAAGAAACTCTTGAAAAAGAAACTCTAATAGAAGAAAGGGAAGTGGGATGAGGAACTTCCCAACGTGCTATGGGCATACCAGATAACCAAAATGACTACAACCGAGGAAACCCTTTACTCACTAGCTTTTGGGACAGAAGTCGTCCTACTTATCGAGCACAAACTGACATCTTTTAAGGTCTACCACTAAGAACCTGAATATAATGAGATAAAATTAAGGGTTAACTTGGACCTCCTCGAGGAGAAGGTTGCATAGAGGATAGCATAGCACGGAACTTTAACAATAAATTAAAGAGTTGAAGTTCCAAAAAGGGAGACTTGGTTCTAAGAAAAGTAACCCAGAATACTCAGAGCAGATCAGACAGGGTCTTAGCCCCCAACTGGGAAGGTCCTCACTTGATTAAGATAGTAATCCGTGGAGAAGCTCACAAATTAGAAGACATGAATGGTTACCTAGTTGACCACACCTGGAATGCTGATCACCTCAAGAGGTTTTACCCTTAGTGGTTAGCAGGAATAAAGATCCTTTATTTTGTTTCGCTGGTATGACATCAAATGTATACCCCGATCTTTGCTTTGTATGAGTTTGATCACCTAAAGACCAGGAGAGCAATACAGCACTCTTGATGCCCTAGACCTGGTCAACCTATCCATGAGGTTCGCCATAACAAAGAACATTAGAAGAGAAATAGAACACTCTTGACGCCCTGGACCAGGTCAACCCTTCTAGGAGGATCGCCATAACTAAATCACCTCAAGACCAAGAAAACCTATACGGTATTCTTGAAGCCTAGGTCGGGGAATACCATCCACCGGAATAGAGTTATCAAAGGACAAGAATCCCTTAACAGGATATATGGCACCTTGATTTGCCATGTGAAGAACCAGGTGGAGGAATACCCTCCACCGGGAAAGATTTGTCAAAGGACCAGAATACCTTAGCAGCATATCTGGTACCTTGATTCACCATATGAAAACCAGGTCGGGGAACACCCTTCACCGGGATAGATTTATCACAGGACCATAATCCCATAGCACCATATCCAGCACCTTGATTCACCATGTGAATAACCAAGTCGGGGAATACCCTCCATCGGGAAATATTTATCAAAGGACCAAAGTCCCTTAGCAGGATATCTGGCATAATGATTCGCCATGTGAAGAACCAGGTCGGGGAATACCCTCCACCGCGATAGATTAATCAAAGGACCAAAATCCTTTAGCAAGATATCTGGCATCTTGATTCAACATGTGAAGAACTAGGTCGAGCAATACCTACCACCAGGGTATATTTATCAAAGGACCAAATCCCTTAACAGGATATTTGGCACCTTGATTCACCACGTGAAAAACCAGGTCGAGGAATACCCTCCACCGGGATAGATTTGTCAAAGGACCAAAATCCCTTAGCAGCATATCTGGCGCCTTGATTCACCATATGAAAACCAGGTCGGGGAACACACTCTACCGAGATAGATTTATCAGAGGACCATAATCCCATAGCACGATATCAGGCACCTTGATTCGCCATTTGAATAACTAGGTCGAGGGATACCTTTCACAGGGAAATATTTATCAAAATACCAGAATCCCTTAGCAGGATATCTGGCACTATGATTCGCCGTGTGAAGAACCAGGTAAGGGAATACCCTCCACCGGGATAGATTTATTAAAGGACCAAAATCCCTTAGCAGGATATCTGGCATCTTGATTCTCCATGTGAAAAACTAGGTCGGGGAATACCTTCCACCGGGATATATTTATCAAAGGACCAGAATCCCTTAACAGGATATCTGGCACTTTGATTCGCCATGTGAAGAACCAGGTCGGGGAATACCCTCCATTGAGATAGATTTATCAAAAGACCAGAATCCCTTAACAGGATATCTAACACCTTGATTCACCATGTGAAGAACCAGGTCGGGGAATACCCTCTATCGGGATAGATATATCAAAGGATTATAATCTTTTAGCAGGATATCTAGCACCTTGATTCGCCATGTGAAGTACCAGGTCGAGGAACACCGTCCACCGAGATAGATTTATCAAAGTACCAGAATCCTTTAGCAAGATATCTGGCACCTTGATTCACAATGTAAAGAACCAGGTCGGGGAATACCCTTCACTGGGAAAGATTTATCAAAGGACCAGAATCCCTTTGTAGGATATATGGCACCTTAATTCACCATGTGAAGTACCAGGTCAGGGAACGCCTTCCACTGGGATAGATTTATCAAAGTACCAGAATCCCTTAGCAAGATATCTGGCACCTTGATTCACCATGTAAAAAACCAGGTCGGGGAATAACCTTTACTAGGAAAGATTTATCAAATGACCAGAATCCCTTTGCAGGATATCTGGCACTTTAATTCACGATGTGGAGAACCAGGTCGAGGATTACCTCCACCTGGATAGATTTATCAAAGGAACAGAATCCCTTATGAGGATGACTAGCACCTTGATTTGTTATATGAAGAACCGGGTCGGGGAATACCCTCTACCGGGATAGATTTATCAAACGACCAGAATCTCTTAGTTGCATATCTGGCACCTTGATGCGCCATGTGAAGAACCAGGTCGAGGAATACCCTTCACTAGGAAAGATTTACCAAAGGACCAAAATCCCTTACCATGATATCTGGCACCTTGATTCGCCATGTGAAGAACCAAGTCGGAGAATACACCTCACTGGGATAGATTTATCAGAGGACCAGAATCCCTTAGAAAGATGACAAGCACCTTGATTCTCCATATGAAATACTGGGTCAGAGAATACCTTCCACCGAGATAGATTTATCAAAGGACCATAATCCCTTAGGAGGATGACTAGCACCTTGATTCGCCATATGAAGAACCAGGTCAGGGAATACCCTATACCGGGATAGATTTATCAAATGACCAGAATCCCTTAGCAGGATATATAGCACATTGATTCACCATGTGAAGAACCATGTCGGGGAATACCCTTCACTGGGAAAGATTTATCAAAGGACCGGTATCCCATTGCAAGATATCTGGCTCCTTAATTCACCATCTGAAGAACCAGATTGAGGAATACCCTCTACCGGGATAGATTTATCAAAGGACCAGAATCCTTTAGGAGGATATCTAGCACATTGATTCACCATATAAAGAACCGGGTCAGGGAATACCCTCTATCGAATAGATTTATCAAATAACCAGAATCCCTTAATAGGATATCTGGCACCTTGATTCACCATGTGAAGAACCAGGTCGGGGAATATCCTCTACCAAGACAGACTTAATCAAAGAATCAGGATCCCTAGTTAATACTTGACACCTCGTTTCGGAGTTCATGACATTCCGTCTATTCATTTGAGCAAGGTACAACTAAACATCATGCTTATCTAGATGCAATACTCATTCATAAACCAAAGAGAACTTGCCAAGATCATGTATCTCAACAAACAATCAATGAAAACCATTAAAGAGCAAGAATAGAACAATGGAAGGTAGATATGAATATATTTAGAACCAAGTTTATTTACAAGCCCAATATTTAACTAACTACTCCATTAACCCCTTAGAGGGGATTTAGCTACTCATTACAACCAAGAAAACAAGAGAAAGGAAAGAGGAAGAACCCTTGGAGATAATCTCCTTCCTTGAAGTTGCTTCAATCTCCTACCTTCCTTGAAGTTGCTTCAATCTCCTATCTTCCTTGAAGTTGAGTAGAGAGTGTATGTGAGAGTGTTTCTAGATGTAGGTTATCTTTAGAATTAAGTAAAAGCTTCCTAAAACGAATCTATAGCATTATATTTATACTACATACAAAAATTAGTCACTTAAACTTCTAAATGAGATTTGGCAAGCGTGGAGTGTGGGTGGAGTGCGGGTGGAGTGCCTGCACTTTACCCGCACTATGATGATCAGGTGCAGATTCAGCTCTCTGGATTGTGCTACAGTGCGGGTGGAGTGCAGTTGAATGACTCGCACTTGACCCGCACTTTAACGTCAGGTTTGATTCCCACTTCTCTGTTTCAGCTCAAAGTGCGGGTGAAGTGCGATTGAATCACTCGTACTTAACCCGCACTTTAGTGTCAAGTATGAAATCAGCTTCTCTGGAATTGGCAACTGTGCGTGTGGAGTGCGGTTGGATGACTCGCTCTGTAACCGTACTTTAGTTTCAGGTGTTAATCAGCCTCTCTGGAATTGGCAACAGTGCGGGTGGAGTGCAGTTGGTTGACCCACACTGTACCCGCACTTTAACTCTTCTTCAAAAAACAGGTCCCGGTTTGTGGTAGAAGTGCGGTTTGAGTGCGGTTTCAACCCACACTGGACCTGCACTATAAGGCTGCTGATGATCGTTTGCCTTCCCATTTGTCACATTTCTATTGGAATCACCGTAACATCCTTCCAAACCCATCAATGCACCATTTCCTACAATTACGCACATAACAACCAATAGAGACGCCAAAACGCATGGAAACGGAACAACGGATAAGGAAATGAGGGCCTACATATACAACATATTTGGCACGATCAAACACCCCCAAACCAAATCTTTGCTCGTCCTCAAGCAAACATACTATAAAAAGGTAAGAAGCCAACTGAAATAAATTCTAGACACCTAAACAATAATTCAAAACAAGCCGCAAGCCCAAAAAGTGATATGATACATACAGGTGTGATAGAGAGAAGACAAAACATATGCGCGAGATCTAGAGCACTTGGAGGTACTAGAGGGAGGCTCGCACGAACACGAATCCCACACCTAAGGCACTCTTGCATTAGGGACTACTCGCTCCCATACCTCGAGCATAATTCGCTTCGATACAAAAGCTCACATGAATTCTCTCTTTCTTTCCTCACTGAATCCTAAGTTCCACACACAATTTATGCAAAGATGGATTCTGCACAACATTTTTAGCAAAGAACTATCCTAGGAAAGACTCACAATGCCATGGACGTGAAAGATCGTGTATCAACCAACATTCTCAAACTAGACTCATTTTGGATCAAAAAGGACTTTTCATTTGGTTATAGCGTGGCTATGGAGTTTAATGAGGTGAAACAAAGAATATGGAAATTTATATTTAAAAAATCACCAATCATGTTAGAATATGACCATACACACTAAACAATTCTCTTTTCTTTCATTGATCAATCACGCTCTAGTGTTTAAACATATGTTTAACCCATATTTTGCTTTCAATGTTGTACTCCACATTGTGAGTACTTAGCATCAATTACTTTGAACATTTTTGCTTTTCTCTTTTCCTTTTCTTTTTTAGCTGCCCACATTTCTTTTATGTTAAAATTCATGGCTTACAAGTACAAATTTGGGTACCTTATGTTTTTAGCCATTTGCTCACATATTCAACACTTTTCCTTTGTACACTTGGTTTGACCATTAAAGTTTAACTACTTTCATCACCACATTTACACATCCTAACATGATTAGTCATAAAGGTAGGCATGTGTTTAAGCTATGGTATATGGTTGTATTGGTACAAAATGAAAGAGTACGTGTTTGGCCTCAAATTTGGCTTTAGAGCACACAATATGGATAAAAGTGTGTTTAGGCTATCAAAGGTAGTTAAATTCACACACATTGCCTAAAATCACATCCACAATTCATCTACCAAGGGAATGAACGCATCCAACAGGAAATCACAATATACTCTGTAAGTCCTATGGCATGTGACATATATGACGAGATAAGTGTTTAAGAATAGACAATAACAACACTAAAAAATACGCACTTTGAACACTTGTGTTTGTGATCTCATGGGAATCTCCACTATTAGAACTAGGCATGGAAACAATGAGTCCCCTCAACTTAACACCAACTGATGGGACAAACCCATGGAGGTGCAAGCAAATCCTTAAAGTAACACCAAGCTACATCACAAGTTCACAACACATACCAAAACTCGCCAAAAGCATACGCTAGAGGCATCACACCCAAACTTACTCAAAGTTTGAAATTTGGACAAGCGGCATAAATGAAAAATTGGATCCTAAAATTCAAAAACAAGGACGACTCTACAAGGCGTACCACACACCCCCAAACCAAAACTCAACAATGTCCCCATTGTTGGTAATCACAAGGCACGCCTTACCGGGGGGGAGAATGCTGCCAAAGACTCGAAATAATAGAACATGCATAAAGCATGACATATTAACGACTGGAGGGCTCAACGACCCCCAAACCGGATCCAAACATAAGCTCCAAAACTTTAATCACTATGCGCGTAACCATGCTCAACCATATTAACAAAACTTGCACCAATCACATTCCACATATATGAAAAACAATTAAGTACAAAAATCGAAAAGTAGAAACTCCCTTAAAAGGAAGATAGGTCCATTGTCCAAGCATGTTGTCAAGTGATTCCCAAAAGATCAAGAACCTTGGTTGCCGAAAATTGGAAACGTGGAGCACACGAAATACCTGTTGGTTAAGCAAGGGAAAACAAGGGTTGTTCGGTCTGTTCTTTTGGTTTTTTGAAAGTGGTGGAGCCCTAGAAAACGACATGGCATATATGTAATATGCTCAGAGTGCGGGTGATTGAACCGCACTTGACCAGCACTTTATTACCTGATTCTTTGTCTGCCTAAGTGAGGTTGT
Organism: Acer negundo; assembly: GCA_035582765.1. NCBI lineage: Eukaryota > Viridiplantae > Streptophyta > Magnoliopsida > Sapindales > Sapindaceae > Acer > Acer negundo. Next base: position 23,482,267 of record CM069231.1, on the reverse strand, counting down.
AGTATGGGTGATTTACCTACACTGGAACCGCACTGTTTCTCAGCTCCAGTTTCTGGATTCTGCACTGAATCTATTCCTGCACAAACACCACCAACAACACAATAAAAAGTCCTATAATAAAAGATTATCTAAAGTAAGAACCAGTCATTAGAAATGTAAAAACATTAACCCGAACTCAAAAAACAGGAACAACGCACTCAAAGTTGGGCACGGTCAACCAACGAAGGCTTGACTAGAATGGGGTATACATTCAACTTGGCCACCCAAATTGGTGCCAATGGTTTCCCTATGGTATTTCTCCCAACCTTGCACAATAGACCAACTTGGTCTTTTCTAACTTATACTTGCCTAACCCTTGGTGGATTCATTCTAGACCTAACTTGATTTGCTTTAAACCTTTGGAACCTAAAGCAATAAGCCTTAATGTGCCCTTTTCTTTCACAAAAATAACAAGTTAGAGGATGGTAAGGAAAACTCCCTTGTTTGTTGACCGTATTGGAGAGATTTTACCACATTTTCTGCCTCGTCAAGCTGAATACTCAAATCACACTCCTTAACCTTGGCTTGCTTCAATTCATCCTCTTTTCTGTTCAACCATTCTTGCAAATCCAACATGGCCTTGGTTGATGCCTCAACACTCAATAACAACTTTCTTGACCTTCTCCCGTTTTCCTCCTCAAATTCCATTGAGAGTTTTGCTAATTCCTCTAGGTTCTTGGAGCCTAACTCCTCCTTTTTGGCAAGCTCCATCAATTGCTCTTCAGGACTCTTGTTCAATGTTGACAAGTTATGTACCTTTGTCTTCAACATTCCATTCTCGGTCTTGAGCAAATAAACTTCTAGCTTGAGCTTTGTGTTTTCTTTCTCAAGCTCACCTATCTTCTCAAAAATCACTTCCTCCTCTTCGAGATCACATTCATGTCTTTCCTTTAAACAGTCTTGGCTGCCCATTTCCATTTCATTCACACACCTTCGAAGGCTTACACAAGAGTGAACACTCGACTTCTTTTCTTCCTTGACTTGGGTGCCTCTAAGACCAAGCAATCCTCTTCTTGACTCCCTTTAGGGGAATCAACCATGAAGTTCACACTTTTTCCTCCACAGCTGAAGGAAATGATCCTAGAACGGATATCCATAACCTTCCCTGCTGTGGCCATGAGCGACCTCCCCAAAAGCAATTTCTAGTTCCTACCACTGGTTTCTCTTTTCTTTCACTCTAGCACCACAAATTCAACTGGCACCATCAAACCATGCAAGTTCAAATAGATTTCCTCCACTATACCAACTGGGGTGGTGGAAGAATTGTCTGCCATGATGAGCGTCTGAGAAGTAGGCTTGATTGACTGAATCTTCAACTGTTTGTATACCTCTAAGGGCATCATATTGATGCTAGCCCCCATATCAAGCACTGCTCCCATCTTAGGTGAGGTTGCAATTCCCACCTCTATTATAAAACTTCCGAGATTCGAAAGTTTAACGGGGAAGTCTATGCCACATCTCCCATTCTCATCATGTGCAATCTCCACCTTCTTCGTTACTTTCACTTCAAAGGAGTTATCTAGAATCTTTTCCTTGGTTGGGATGGTTCCTTCTTCTATCACCTACTCAATTACCAACTTGGTTAGCTCTAACACGTTAATGTGCTCATCGGTGCTTGATGCCTTACCCTTGTTCTTGACCAATGCATCAAAAATCTGTGCCAACTGAGTTTCCATCTTTTTTAGTGACACTCCATGGCTATTCGCCCTTTGATCATTTGGATGCATGTAAGCGGTCATCCATTGCTCAAATGCATGTAAGGTATTCTTAAGAGCTTCAGACCCTATCCCAAACGTTTTGATAACTGTACTCACTATCTCTTCTAAGGATTTGTCCTTTGGTTAGTTGGTTGGTACTTGGGAATTAAGGTGGTTTGGTGGGTTGTTACTTGTACTACCCCATTGGTTGTTGTTGCCCGAACCTCTTTGGTTAAACCTATTGTATCCACGGTTTTGGTACCCCTGATTGAAATTGCCGCCTTGGTAGTTGGTGTTACCAGCTTGTTAATTTGTTGCCCCTAAGTGGTTGTTGTTGGACCAAGACAAGTTGGGATGGTTCCTCAACCCCGGATTGTATGTATTCAAATACGGGTTATTCCATTGCCTTTGAAACTCCCCAAGGACTTGGGCTTGCTCTTTTTGACCAAAATTCCTCTCTCCCCCTTCTATCTCTTCAGTGACTTAACTAACCCTATATGAAGGTCCTGGCTTTCCAGTCATAAGCTCCTTGATAGATTGGAGCTTCTTGTTCATTATGGACATTTGAATTTGAACTTGGGTGTCCTTCCCCACATCTATCCTTCCACCCCTTTTCACATGGGATGTTCTCTGCTGTGAGTTCTGAGCGATCTTTTCCAAGATGTCATATGCTTCAACTGCCCTCTTATCAGCTATTCTACTCCCGTATACGTTGTCCACCATCATTTGTGTGATAGGTGAAAGTCCACTATAGAAGGAATTTACCTTCAATTCTGGATGGTATATGTGTGGTGGCATCTGAGCTAATAGTAGATTGAACCTATCCCATGCCTGGTGGAACGGTTCTCTGTCTTCTTCAACAAATGATGCTATTTTTAACCTGAGGTCCTTCGTCTTTTGTGACGAAAAGTACTTGTTGAAGAAGACCTTGCACACTTGGTTCCATGTCACCAATGACCCTGGCCTCAAGTTCATATACCAAGTCATAACAGCATCTTTCAAACAATACTGGAAACACATAAAGTGAAGTTGTTCTCTTATAAGTACTGCTTGACGAGCCATCACCAGAAAGGTCTCTAATGTGGCTCCATATTGCTTCATAAACTGGAGGCAATCTTCGGTAACTCTCCCACTAAAAGATGGTAGGAGGCCAATCTCCATATTCTTTAGGTGGAACACATCATCTCTGTCTTCTTCAACACATTTCCTATTATTTGGGAGGTCCACTTTTGTGACGAAAAGACTGTTGCTTCATTCATATTGGCCTGGAGCATCCCTATCACATCATATGTTCTGCTCTGGGGTTAATTCTGAGGATCCTGCCGTCTAGACATGTTCCTTACATCTCATACTGACCGACTCTCCTACCCTGAGGATCCCCGTCTGACATGTTCTTATCTAACTGACCGACTCTCCTACCCAACTAATTGATATTATCGGTAATGGGTAACACTGTCCCTCTAAGTGATCTTCTTCCGTGCATATACTTAGAGTCCTGAAATTCCAAAACAAATACCGCACGATGTAAAAGGACACAAAAACAAAATAAAATACTGAAATGTAAATAACTATACGCACTAATCAAGCAAAACTAAGCCTGGTAAACTCGCTGTGTCCTCGGCAACAGCGCCATTTGACAATACAAAAGTTCACGCTATTAGTAAACCGTCCATCAAAACTATTTCTAAAACCATCACAAGCCCTAATTAGCTTTCAATACACAATTGTAGTGGTAAGTTGGGTGTCCTCCACAAGGACACGAGACTGGCAAAAACTAGCTAATGCTAGAGTAGCATTCACGTAATTAATAATAGGTAAATGAGGATGTTGTAAAATGTGACTTAAAACAATAATAAATCTAAACTAACAGTGCAACCTAGATAAAGGGGAAATGGAGTGAAGGATATATAGATGATGGAATTTAAGGAGTTAATGGATTCGTAAGTAAGTACTGAGCAATGCAACAAACTCGTAAATAAGCACGTATATTCAAAGGTAACCGACCTAGGATGTATAGAGTCGGTTATTTATCCCCATCAAGTGATCAACCTAGGATGTATAGTGAGGGACACCTATTAGGGACTAATCTGTTGTGAACCACCAACCTAGGATGTATAGTGTTGGTTGTTCATACGGAGTCAGGAAATGAAGTCCATCTACCTATCAGAGATTTAACCGATTACAAATTAGCCAACCTAGGATGTATAATGTTGACTTCTAATTTACTCACGAGTGCCGACCTAGTATGTATAGTGTCGAAAACCCGTTCGAGGTTAGATTGAGACTGCGATTTAAGAATCGGAGTTCATGACATTCCGTCTATTCATTTGAGCAAGGTACAACTAAACATCATGTATATCTAGATGCAATACTCATTCATAAACCAAAGAGAACTTGCCAAGATCATGTATCTCAACAAACAATCAATGAAAACCATTAAAGAGCAAGAATAGAACAACGAAAGGTAGATATGAATATATATAGAACCAAGTTTATTTACAAGCCCAATATTTAACTAACTACTCCATCAACCCCTTAGAGGGGATTTAGCTACTCGTTACAACCAAGAAAACAAGATAAAGGAAAGAGGAAGAACCCTTGGAGATCATCTCCTTCCTTGAAGTTGCTTCAATCTCCTATCTTCCTTGAAGTTGAGTAGAGAATGTATGTGAGAGTGTTTCTAGATCTAGGTTATCTTTAGAACTAAGTAAAAGCTTCCTAAAATGAATGTATAACATTATATTTATACTACATACAAAAATAGGTCACTTGAAATTCAAAATGAGATCTGGCGTGCGTGGAGTAAAGGTGGACTGCGGGTGAATTATCCGCACTTTACCCGCACTATGATGATCAGGTGCAGATTCAGCTCTCTCAATTGTGCTACAGTACGGGTGGAGTATGATTGAATGACCCATACTTTAATGTCATGTGTGATTCCCACTTCTCTGTTTCAGCTCAGAGTGCGGGTGAAGTGCGGTTGAATTATCCACACTTGACCCGCACTTTAGTGTCAGGTATGAAATCTGCTTGTCTGGAATTGGCAACAGTGCGGGTGGAATGCGGGTTGATGACCCGCACTGTAACCACACTTTAGTGTCAGGTGCAAATTAGCCTCTCTGGAATTGGCAACAGTGTGGGTGAAGTGCAGTTGGATGACCCGCACTGTACCCGTATTGTATCTGCACTTTAACTCTTCTTCAAACAACAGGTCCCGGCTTGTGGTAGAAGTGCGGTTTGAGTACGGTTTCGACCCGCACTGGACCCGCACTATAAGGCTGCTGATGATCCTTTGCCTTCCCTTTTGCCACATTTCTGCCGGAATCATTGTATCATGCTTTCAAACCCATCAATGCACCATTTCCTACAATTACGCACATAACAACCATTAGAGACACCAAAACACATGAAAACTGAACAACAAATAGGGAAATGAGGACCTACATATACAACATATTTGGCACGATCACCTACTAGTACGGATTACCAAGGAACTGGGATCCTTAAGCAAGATACCTGGGTTCCCAAATGCAGGAACTACCAACAAAATGTTTAAGACTTTGCAAAATCCTAACGATAGCTCTGAAGCACTACTAGATTGAAATTCCTTTAAAATGTTCACCAAGTTTTACTAGAGCACTATTGACCAATTTAACGGGAAGGATTTTGACAATATCCCAAACAAGTCTTATATCTTTATTCATCAACAAAAGTTTAAAGAGCTAACAATATTTCAAGTAAGTTTTCATCTAGTTTATCGTTAGGCAAGGACCTACTTCAGTCTAGAAAAAGTAAATAATACAAACATGTTCAAGAAAAGATCATTCAATTAATCAATCAAGGTGCCCAAACCCCGCAATCAGGCTACAGGATGTGAATAAACAAAAAACAACAACAGGAAGACTAAGTGAAATCTTGCACCCTTCTCCTTTACAGCCTCCTAGATTCGAACTGGCTGCATAAGTTTATCTGTTTCCTTTAGAATGGTGTTAATGAGGATCTTGCCTAAAGGCCTTATGCCTTTGCTTCCGCCTTGAGTTCGTCACCTTTCTTCTTCAGCTAAGTCCTTAGTGCATATTGAAGGCTGAACCAGCTCCGCCCACTCATAAGTCGTTGTTCTAATCCCCCAGTCACCAACCTGTTTGTTGACTTTGACACTGATAGCGCGCTTGGAGACATCCCAAAAGTGGCCACTGTGTCCTTAGGTACCCTTGTTAATGGCACCATTAACCATGATGAATGTGGATTCACCGACCCAGAAAATCTTTAGATAGTTGGAAAGAGGGGAATATCTCGGCTTCATCCGGTAACTTCGGGCGAGGCACCTTATCCTACTATGGAAACCCAGCTCGATACGAAGTTCCCTACTAGAACAACAAGACCGAGTCAAGATAGAGCTTGACTCGGAATCGCGGTTGCCATGTTATTTCCTCCTTACGTTTTACTGTGAATCGCCAACCTTTTCCATATCAAAAGAAGCACCAAGATTGATAGCCGAAATGGGTGGATCCGCCATTAAAGGTAAACACTCGGGATAGCTCTACTTCACTCTTTATAAAATTTTCAAAGTGAAGGATAATGAAGAAAGACAGGCTTTTTATAGAGAAAACCAGGCGGGTACCTGTACAAAGCAATAATAAACGGTGAAGGTTTCGAGGAGACATGTAAAAAATGACCCTTTACATAAGCTGAGTGGTCATAACTCAACGCATGAATCGGTGCATTAAAAGCAGAGGTACCAAGAGGAACGTCCTTAAAAAGTGGGAATCACCTAAGTAAGAATCCATGGAGCAAAGGGGACCAGGTATCTTAATGTGCCAATCATAGGAGACTAGCTACTGGGTTCTTAATCCGAAATGTCTAAGTAACTTGACTCTATAAAGGGGAAGCCAAATCCCGACAACTCGCTAGGATCACCCTCAAATCAAGGTCCTCTATAATAAAGTTCCTATCAAGTTTCACAAGATGAATACCGCCCGGATTACTATTGAGAGTGAGGGAAGTCAAGTGTCGCTTGGACTATGACGAGTAGGTATCAAAATATCAGTTATTATTAATAACTTTTGTTAACAGCCAAAAATGGCCGAGGGGTTAAGGAAGAATTTTCCAACCCGATTCTAGGCTAGGAGGCAGGATCTAGCTACCATCAATAGAAGATCCGGACCAAAGTGTCCCCGAGCAATATCGGCCAATTCGGATCAATGTCGGAAGTGCCAAGATCTTGGGATGACAAAACAAAGACTGGGTCATAGGAACCCCGCTACTTGGTGAATCCAGTATCCTGACACCATGCTCTCCAGATATCCCGCTATAAAGACAGCTAATACCCGATGCCCAGGTATGTTAGAATCACGGCTTCGAAGACTCAGACTGACCTAGGCACCCTGATGTTACACCATCTTGATACCCAGCCACAACATCAATCGGTATCCTGGCACCTGGACATTTTATTACCACAATCTAGTAAGTCTAAACCTCTTGGGTCTTTTTCAGAACCCACCAGCCAAGTGACTAAAGCTCCAGGAAAAGTGAATTACTAAGTCACCTAGGAAATAGGTTTAAAGCTACATTGAAACGCCACCGTTTAAATTAATACAGAGTTGGATTCCTTCCCACTGTTGAGAAACTTATTTGAAAGCAAAGTCAACTCTATCATGACTCCACCAAACAAAGGATCATTGGTGACACAATAGGAAGGTAGAGATATTTTCGGAGATCACCAGTTAATACTCCGAAAATCTCTAGGTATTGAAACTTAATCAATAAGAGTGCTCGATAATAATGAAACACTATATATATAACATATCGTTCTGTGCCAGAAAAAAAAATGGCAAATGATTTTTTCTACTTATCGACATGCATAAGAGCGCCACCAGCAATAGTTTTTTCCCATCTCCATAACCATAGAAGATTTTGTTAATGAAAAATTATCACTCGGGTGTATCTCCAAATAACAACTTTAAGGACCAAGATCGAGGCTGATCCCGGTTGGAGGGGTATCACGTAGTTCTATACCAACAAGATTCATGTTGAACAAAGTCAATATGTGAAGGTATTCAAGGTACTGATGGATAATGGAGATGGTGCGCTCATGCCTGCCGATAAGTAGGACTAAATGTGAGTGTAGTGTTTGAGGAGGTGAATTTTTGATCCCCTTTCTGATGAATAAGTTGTATATATAGGTCTCGTTGCTTGCCATGCACTCCCATAATTTCGGTCTAGGGTTTTTGCGATCACAGGACTTTCCTTCCTTCTAAGAGACAACCTCGTAAGAGCTTTAATTATCCGAATCAAGTGATTCCTTTTGGAGAGGATTCTGATACAAGTGGACTCCTTATTCGAATGGAATTCTTAAGAGGCGGGAAAGAGTCTACCTTTTTTATCCAGAGATGAACGACCGTTTCATCCTCCTAGCTTTGGAGTTTCAAGATTTGTCCGCCAAGACATACGTATTTCAGATTCTATTAATGCTTCTTATGGTTAACTGGTGAGAGGATCCCTGGAGGTATTTGGGTTCATCTGGTTTCTCGTGTACCCCGCCTCATTTTAGTTTGATACTTTCTTGGTTAGGTGATTAGTTGGCAGGGTATTCTGATATCGGTTGTTCTTGTAGCGGGGTACCTAGTTGGATGTAGAAGCGCGGCACTTAGCTGGATGTAGAAGCGGGATATTTTAGCTGAAGTTGTATCTAGATGTTCGTCTAATGCGGCAGCGAGGTACCCTGCTGAAATATTAGTGGGGTATCTTGTTGATCTAGTAACGGGATACCTGTTTGGTGCAGTACAGGGTACCCCATTGAGCTCCGTGATAGGATTCTAAGTAGAACTCCGCTCTGGAACATTTTAGGGGTCATTGTGATTGCTGTTCTTTGCTGGGGTTACTCTGAGGGAGGAGGTAGGTATCCAGATTTGATCCAATATTCTTATTTCTAAAAGTACCTAGATGGTATCTCGGCCTGTGCTTCTTCCTTGTATCCGGGTGAAAAATTCTTCTTTGGTCCTTTGTCAATTTTGGTGGTTAACAGAAGTCACCCCTGACTTGAAAACCGCTGTCTTATCGGGGTTGGAGTCAAGTCTCCATTTTTGCTTTAAGAATTTTCTACCTTGTCTATTAGCTGTTTGGTTTGGTATCATAGCCGAGAAGGAAATCCCACCTAGTTACGATGGTAATCATTTTGTTTTAGCCACATGTTAGATGGTGATAAGCTTGCGGATTTTAAAAATGAGCCATTTTGAGGCGATTAATGCAAAACTGCGATTGGCACGTCATCCAAGCATGTTGCCGGTCATCCACTCCCCATCAATTCCGGTTTTCTAGCACATACAGGTCACGAACTCCTCATCAATTTTGGTTTCCTTGTGCGTAACCGACTGTCTCTATCTATAAGTAGCCCTGAATTCCAGCTATCCTGCATCATTACTTTCAAAATTCAAAAGCAGAAAAAACCCTAGCCTTTTTCTTTCTTTCCTCTTCTTACTATCAATCTTTCAGGCTTTCCTCTTTCTTTTTTAATGGCGTCTCCTTCAAAACTTCCAGCTTCTTCCCTAGGTCTTCATCTTACTTCCTTTGAACCTCGTCCCGATTTGCCCCCTTCACCCGACAGTCTCAATGATCTTCTTAAGGAGGGATTAGAGGCGGGTTCTCTGATACTGTAGGAAAAAAATAGAGGTCAAAGCGAAGTGGACGATTTCGATGATGAACAGACGCCATTACACCGTCGTTGTATAAGGAACCCAAGAATCAGTCGAGTTTCAACAATAGGTCAAAGGACCTGGTTCAACTCACCAACGAAGAAGATAACGGGATCGTTGGTGAGGTAAAGAAGGATGGTGATGCGCTAGTCGTTACCTTGACCGGGGTGCATACCAGTTCTTTCACCTCTTTTCACGATGGGTGTATCATTCCCGATTCTGTGTGTATGGTGGTAACCTTGGCTAAGATACGGGAGGCGTATCGGATCCCGGATGACATCGATCTCTCCCTTCCTCATCGGGGATATGACATCTATACCCCATCGCGAGATGTTCTTCTCATCCACAAAGCAACTTTTGAATGCGGAGTCCAACCCCTTCTCCATCCGACCTTTAATCGGGCTTTGGTCTCCCTATAATTGGAACCTCTCTAGATCTCACCGGGTTTCTGGAAGCATCTAACGGGCTTCTTAGTACTCTAGAAGAAGTAGTGTGCGAGAGACAACATATACAGGTAGCCGGGCTTGGACGAGCTACGTTACTTATTCCAGATAGCGAACTTAGTACTATGGGGTCAGTTCTATTTAAGGGCTCCAACGAGCTGAAGTTCATTGTTCCTGGTGCGAATGTGAAATATGCTCCACCATGGAAGGAAGAATGGTTCATTGTCACGGGAGAATGGGGGAATACGGCCTATATTAGGGGAGCTGAGCACCCCGTCCCAACCTAATTCACAACTAAAGACAAATGGGCGAAGGGGGTGCTTTCTCCAGAATCCCGGGATATTCTGGGAAAGAATTTAAAGAGGGGGTACATCAATGTACAATATCCTACTCTTGATCCCTTCGAAGGAGCCCGGCTAGAGAAGTCTTTAAGGATTTCCTACGCGCTTCTAGGTATAGAAACTCCATCTGTCATCTTTGTTTGTGCAAGTACATTTTCTACTCTCCCTTCCTTACTAAGTTATCTCCTTGTTTAACAGTCTCTACTACCCCGCTGGTGACCGGTTCTCCTACTTCATCTGGGACATGGATATGAGGTATGGATTTGCCTTCTTCTACTTCTCTTGTTCCATCTCTTCCTCCTTCTCCCTCCAATATTACCCAGGTCACAACTGCTCAGCCTGACGCGGTGCTTATTCCTCCTTCTACTTTGGCTAAATCTCTAGCCAAGGTCCATTTGTCTCTTCCTACTTCTGAGGGATTACTTGTCAGGATTCCTGCTTGTCCCTCTATTCGTGCCTCAGGACACCAATCCATAAGGTCAATGCTAGCTCAAGCTGCCAAAGCCCGGGGCTCTTCAGAACAATCCCAAAAGAAGACCAAAAAGGTTACTGCTCCTCCTACTGTGGCCACTTCTCCTAATCCTCCTCCAACAGTATTACCTTCCAAGGAGCAGCCTGGAATTACAGAGAAGGAAGCTGCTCCTATTTCTTATCCCACCATTGATGTTCCTTCGGGATCGGGGTCAGGAGATGCTTCACGACGAGGTGGTATCCCGGTTCAAAGCATTCTGCCCTGGAGGGAGCTTAATGACCATGCGAAGCTTCCTACAAAAATTTTGGAGGCCAAAAGGGCTTCTGTATTGGCTGAGGTAGCATTCTACGTTTCCTCTTGTTATTCTCCTCTCTTTTCTACAGTTACTAACTCTTCTTCTTCTTGCAGGGTTTTAAATTTGCTTTGGCCATGGAAAAATAGCTACTGACTCTGAAGGAAGCCTACATAGGGCTTCAGGCCAAGCTGAAGGATACCCAGCAGAGCATGGCCTCTCTACTCTAGGCTGCTAAAGTATCTGAATATGGTAGGCAGGCTGCCATGGTGGAGGCCCAACGCTACCTACGCTGTCTGGATACCGAGACAGTCTGGTCCCTGCATCGGCATGAGGAGAGGGAATGCTTGAAAATTAAGAAAAAGCTGTTGCAGGATGAAAACCGTCTTTTAAGGGAGACAGTGCAGAACTTGGAGGCCTAGGAAGGTCCTTCATTTAAAGATGGGTATTTCACTGCCTACTATAAGGTGGCCACGGCTTTGCTGTCTTCATTTGATCTTCAGGCGGCCTTAAGCTGGGACCGAGAACAAATAATGGTGAAGCCTGACCAACTTGCGGGTGAGGATCAGGCTCAGTAAGATTCTCCACATGACGATGCCCATCAAGGTCAGAGGTCTAGCCTCCCTACTCAGACTAACCCTCCCTCTACTTAGGAAGGACAAACGCAGGACTCTATACCTTCTTCAGAAGTTATTCTAGTGGAGGAGGAAGAAAAAGATGCAGTTGGAACTGAGGTTCTAGAAGTTGAGGCAGACAAAAGTGGTTTGGCAGTCGGGGGAGAGGAAAATGCTTCAGCCAGATCTATGGTTCAGCCTGATACTACAGCTAAGGTGATCAGGGAAGGAGCAGCCAGTCAGGGAAAAAACTTGGAGGAGGAGGAGAACGCCTTACTTGTCTTTCATGTATATTTTTTTGTAGCCTTAAAAAGGGAGTTATGCACCCCGTCAGTCCAACAAAAGATTTTTATTTGTTGAAACAAATTATATCTTGCTTGCTCTTCTGATTTAGAAAGAAATTGACTTAGAAAAATATGGACTCAGAAAAAATCTTGACTTAAGAGAGATCATGACTTAAGGGAAATCATGCAGCTTTCGTACTTACAAAAGAATGGAACTAACTTTGGAGACCTACTCCTTTATCGGGATACTTGATAGCCATATAACAATCTTGTAACTTGTCATTGTAAACACTAACGGGATCTAGCAGGTGGACACATCCCTTTCTTTAGTTGGTTTTTAATGAGTATGCAACAGTTTGAGGTTCTAGATATCCCGATTGATAATCAAGCTTTCTTTAGATATAAGTGTCTTCAGAAGAAGCCAGTCATCAGGTACCTCAGCAAGGTATCCTGATTTTGTCCTGATAGGTAATTTAGATTGTTTTAGTATCATGCTTCTCGGAGGTGGGTATACCCTGACCAAGGTAGCTTTAATGCCCTAATGTCATTTCTTCTTAGAGAGATGGAGAAGTAAGGAGCCAGGTATCCCAAAAAGTTGTCCCAATCCTTCTGATGGTCTGTCGTGCTAGGCAACTTAGGCCACTTTAGCACCAGGCTTCTTGGAGGAGGGTATACCCTGACCAAGGCAGCAGGAAGAGTTATAGAAGAATCATGTAGGGGACCTTGCAGAGTGATCATTGGAGAATCATGAAGGACTGATTTTATTGAATTTTTCAAGTAGCACAATATAAAATCAGGGTGTGTATTCTAGCCAATGTGAATTGAATTTCTAAGGGTTGAATATCCTAAGGTGATCAACATTCCATGTGTGATCTACTAGGTATCCCTCCATGTCCTCTAACTTGTAGGCACCACCCCGGAGCATTGCTCTAATCAGGTAGGGGCCTTCCCAGTTAGGAGAAAGGACCCCGTCGGACCTTTTTCGTGTGTTGTGGGTTACCTTCCTAGGAAACAAGTCTCCTTCTTTGAAATTACAGATCCTTACTCTCTTGTTGAAGTGTCGGGCTATCTTACTCTGGTATATTGCTACTCTTTCAGCGATCCTGCTGTGTTTCTCCTCGAGTAGATCCAGATTGGCTCTTAACTCAGCCTCGTTATCTTCTAGTTCATAGTTTTGAATCCAGAAAGATATAAGCTTGTGTTCGATGGGCAAGACGGCTTCAGTTCCGAATACCAATGAGTAATGGGTTTCCCCTGTTGCAGTCCTCCATAGCACATTGGGCAATTCTTCAAACCATAACCCCTTCTTCTGTTGGAAGTTTTCTTTAGGAGCTTCTTTATTGTCTTATTGGTAGCTTCTACCAACCCATTAGTTTGAGGGTGTGCCACTGATGCAAATTGGAGATCAATGTTTCGATCTTCGCAGAATTTGTTGAAATCGGTGTTATCAAATTGCTTTCCCAAATCAGTTATGATGCCCATCAGGGTACCGAAGCGGCAAACGATATTCTCTTTGACAAAACCGGTGGTCTTTTCTTTAGTTATCCTGACAAGTGCCTTAGCTTCCACCCATCGAGTGAAGTAGTCTATTGCTACTACTGCATATTTGGCTTAGTTGGGTGTAGTAGGAAGCGGGACGATTAGATCTAGTCCCCAGATAGCAAAGGGGTAGGGTGTACTGATCGATGAGAGCCTTTCCGAAGGGAGGTAATCGAGGTTTGATGTCTTCTGGCAAGCTTCACATGATTGTGTGAACTGTTTTGCATCTTGATGTATAGTCAGCCAGAAGTAGCCCATTCTAAGTATCTGGTACGCTAGTGTCTCGCCTGCTGCGTGATTACCACAGTCTCTTGAATGTACCTCGTTAAGTGCCCAGGTAGCATCATCTGGGTGAAGGCATCTAAGTAAGGAGAGGGATTTCCCTTTGCGATAAAGGTATCCGTCTACAAGGCAGTACCGGGTAGCGATTCTCTTCAGTTTACGTGCTTGAGCTGGATTTGCAGGTAAATTGTCACTTTAGAGGTAGCCGCTATTGGATCCATCCAACAAGGGAATCGGTTGACTAGTAGGATCTCCATCCCCCTGGCTATGCTAGAAAAGGGTATCAATTAGAGGGGTACCCTCTTGGTAAGGTATGCCCCTCACCTACTGCGATCTTGGCTAGAACATATGCACGCCTTTGAATCCCGACATTGCTTCTCTGCTTCTCGGACTTTAGCTAGATATGCCACCATATTGTCACCTTTTGCTTGGTACAACCCCAACACCTGGTTGACCACCAATTGGGAATCACTCTAGACTCAAAGGAAATCGGCCCCTAAGGCTTCTGCTACTCCCATTCCCGCTAGTAAGGCTTCATATTCAGCTTCGTTATTATTAGCCTTGAACTCGAACCTGAAGCAGTGACTACATTCGACCCCCTCTAGGTCTATCACAACTATTCCTGCTCTGTATCCTAATTGACTTGATGCCTCATCTGTGTATAGAATCTAGGTCTTGTTATCTTCAGGCCATTTAAGATCGGTCTGATTCAGCTGGGTCGGGCTTGGTAATAGGGTCCGGATTTACGTTAAACTCCATTACGAAGTCAGCTGAGGCATGTGCTTTGATCGTGGACTTTGGCTTGTATTTGATGTCAAATTAGGTGAGCTCTAGGGCCCATAGAACCAACCTGCCTAACATATCCGACCTCTAGAGGAATTGCCGTAAGGGCTAATTGGTGACTACCATGATAGTGTGTGCCTGAAAATAATGTCGAAGTTTTCTGGCTGCAGTTACCAAGGAATAGGCGAGCTTTTCTAGGAGGGTATAATTTTTTTCAGACTTGGTGAAAGCACGACTCACATAGTACACCGGTCTATGTATTCTGTCACTGTATTCCTTCACTAAGGCCCTACTGGTGGCAGCTTCTGAGATGGCTTGGTAAAGTTGGAGCTCCTCTTCTGTGAGAGGCTTGACCAGTAGAGGGGGACTAGCCAAGTATTCTTTCAAGGCATGGAAAGCCAACTTGCTTTGTTCATCTCACTTTAGCTTCTTTCCCTACTTGATCATCTTGAAGAACGGGAGGCACTTATTGATGGAACGGGATATGAATCGGTTCAAAGCTTCTATTCGGCCTGTCAGTCCCTGTGCCTGCTTAAGTGTTGTGGGAGACTTGAGGTCTAGGATGGCCTTGATCTTCTCGGGATTGGCCTCGATTCCTCTTTCATGTACCATGAACCCTAGGAATTTTCCTGCCACTACCCCGAAAGCACACTTTGCGGGGTTCAGTCTCATCTGGTTCTTCCTAATTACCTAGAAAGTTTTGAATAAATCTACTGGGTGTTGCCCGGCCTCCAAAGATTTTGTTAACCACCAAAATTGGCAAAGGACCAAAGAAGAATTTTCCAGCCGGATACAAGGAAGAAGCATAGGCCGAGATACCATCTAGATACTCCTAAAAAAAAGAATACTGGATCGAATCTGGGTACCAACCTCCTCCCTCGGAGTAACCCCAACAAAGCCTAGCAATCCGGACGACCCCTAAAATGTTCCAACGCGGAGTTCAACTCAGAATCCTATCACGGAGTTCAATGATGTACCACGCTACTATATCGGACAGGTACCCCGCTACTCTTCAGTAGGGTACCCCGCAGTGGCATCATACGAACATTCAGATACAACTTTAGCTTAAATATCCTGCTTCTACATCCAACCGGGTACCACGATACGAGAACAACCGATATCAGGATACCCCGTCGACCAAGCACCTAACTAGGAAAGCATCAAACTAGCAAAAGGTGGGGTACACAAGAACCCATATGAACCTAAGAAATACTCTCAGAATTATATATCCATATGTTAAGACAGACAGGTCTTAAAGCTCCAAGGCTAGGGGAATGAAACGCGGTCGTTCATCTCCCGATGAAAAGGTAGACTCCTTCCCGCCTCTCAAGAATTCCATTCGAATAAGGATTCCACTAGTATCAGAATCCTCTCAAAAAAGAATCGCTTGATTCGGATAATTAAAACTCTTTCAAGGTTGTCTCCTAAAAGGAAGGAAAGTCTTGTGATCGCCAAAACCCTAGACCGAAATTATAGGAGTGCATGGCAAGCAACATGACCTATGTATACAACATTACATTCATCAGAATAAAAAAAAATTAAAAAAAGATTTGGCTCTCCAAACCCTACACTCGCATTCAATTCTACTTATCGATAGGCACGGGCACGCCATCTCTATCACCTAAAAAAAAATATTGAATAACGCCACAGATAATCATACCCCAAAATTTTCATCAGTTGTATACAGGTTTTTATCAATAAAATTGTACTTGTTAATCTTTCTTTGTATGAGTTTTTAGCTTGGTTCGATAGGAATCTTATTGGTATTGAACTACGTGATACCCCTCCGACCGAGATCTATCTCGATCTTGGTTCTTAAAGTTGTTATTTGGAGATTTACCCCATTGATAATTTACCATTAACACTTTTGGCGCCATCTGTGGGAACACATTTTCCCAACATTTATAGAAAAGTTGTCTTGTCTTTATTCGGCGAAGCAGAAAGATAAGACTACGGTCTTCTCAGGCCCATCCAGCTCTATTGGGACCCTTGTCACTCACTTCCACCAAGCTCAAAGACGGGGTAAAGGATCTAGGAATGACAATCCGGCACAAATACCTCCTCCAGTCACAACCGCAGGCCCTTTGCTCCGAGATCCGATTGGGCAAGAGATCAATACGGATATTCTAGAGCAATAGGCTGCTGCCTACATAGAAGCCATCCGACTCAGAATAAGATTCCTATCGATCACAGGAGACATCGGCCCAAGTATCCGAGTACCAGTATTTGACCGACTATGACCATCTCTACCAAACCCAGTCCGCCAAGTTAATCTCAGACCCCTGACTGGTAAAGTCCACGATTGAGATTCCACCGAGGAGGGTCCAAACCTCGGTAAAGCCAAGGGAAGAGAAGAACGATCCACAGCCAGACTCAAAAGGAAGCACCAAATCCAGAAAAAGCCCTAGAAGTAGGCACCAAAAAGCCAAGCGGAAGGAAGTGATTATTGATTCAGAAACCTCGGATGAAGAAGGCTCAGTGGCTCGATCTGGAAACACTAAATCCTAGCGTCTAGAAGATCAGATAGCCAAAATGGCTAAGGAGTTGGAGAAATTAAAGAAGGGAAAGCACCAAGGAATCCGGAAGAACCCCCTAGGTGAGATGAATGCACCATTCTCTAAAAGAATCAAGGAGGCGGGGCTCCCCCACAAATTCAGGAATCCCTCCGAAAAGTACTCTGGAACAGAGGATCCTATCAGTCACCTGGAAAACTTTATCCACCAGATGGAAGTCCAGAATTCAACATGGTCAGCCATGTCCAGGATGTTCCCCTTGACCTTGACTGACTTTGCGAAAACGTGGTTTACGAAATTGCCACCAGGTAGTGTTGATTCTTTTTCTAAGCTCACCACAGCTTTCTGTGCACCGTTTCAGGGAATCAAGCCTCGTCCCAAGGACCCTAAGTTGTTTCAATATGTGATCCAGGAGCGGGGTGAAACATTGAGGTCTTATGTGTAGAAATTCCATAAGGAAGTGATCCAAACGGGAGTATTCGACGAAAAAGAAACCTTGGCCAATTTCCGAGAAACTTGTGGGATGGCAGATTATTCCGCTCTTTTGCTAAGCATCCACCAGAAACTTACCAAGAAGCTTACAATCGAGCTTTAGAACAGGTGGACATAGAAGAGCAACTCCGGATCAAGGTGGAGCATGATAAAGCCCGACTGGCCCTGCATCCTAAGAAGGAGGCTCCAAAGCCTGTACCCGTCAAGAGATTCCAAAATCAGCCCCCAAACAGGTCAACCTACAAGCGGCCTCCTATTCCCTCATACCAGGAAAGTTACTCGACTAGGAGATCCCTTCTCATGAAATCGCCCCCCAAGGCAGCCCCTCTAAAAGAAGTTGCCCGAGTGGCAAGGGAGGAAGATGTATATAATCACTACACCCTCCTCAATGCTTCAAGGGAAACCATATACCTTACCATCCGGGACAAAGGCCTACTCAGGAAGCCAGGTCCCATGAAAGTCCCAATTAATAGGAGGAACCAGTACAAGTATTGCGATTTCCACGAGGATGTCGGACACAACACCTCAGAATGCTACAGCCTTCACAATCAGATCGAAGGATTGGTAAGGGGAGGCCTGTTTACAGAATTTCTACAACAGGTACGGGATAACATCAAGGTGAGGAAACGAATACAAAGCGGGATGCAGGAGGCAGCAAATAGAAGGAGGGATGGGGAAAAAGATCTGATGCAGTAGATTCAAGTGATTCGTACCATTAGTGGAGGCCCCACCCTGGTTGGAACTTCCAACAATTCTAGGAAGAACCACGCATGAAAAATTCCTAGACTCAATGCAGGTCATGAGATATTCAAGGTCAATAGTGGGTCCCGTGATCCATCCTACTCTACCAAGATTGTCTTTGCAGAGGAAGATGTCTACAATACAGTCCAACCACATGATGATCCCATGGTAATCTCAGTACATATAGCTAACTACCGGGTCCACCGTGTCTTGATCGATATAGGTACCAGCGTCGACATCCTATTTGAGGGAGCTCATTAGCAACTTAACTTGAAGAATTCTTGCTACAATAGTTGCACTTCACTTTTGTATGGTTTCACAGGGGACTCTGTAATGCCCATGGGATCAAAAATCCTGCCGATGATAGTCGGAGAAGCTCCAATTCAGCAGAACGTGATGACGGAGTTCATCGTGGTGGATACCCTGTCTGCTAAGGGATTAAGGGGGTACTATCCGTTTATCATAACATCTAAATATTTCCAGTGGGAACAGAAGTGGGAGAAGTGAGAGGGGATCAATAGGCAGTGCGCAATTGATATGCGGTATCCACCAATCCCGCCGCACTAGCTAGACAGTGCGCACACGTGGCCAGTGAAGTAAACCCAGATACGTTTGAACAATGTCATTATGACATGGAAGAATGAGAGGTACTAGACATAAACAGAAAAGAACAGGAGGACAAAGAGCGGAGTTGGACCAGTGGTCATCCTGTGGATCAATTAGAAGAAATACCCATCGGGGGAAAAGATCTCACTAAAGTGGTGAAAGTCGGAAGGGAGTTGGATCCCGAAGTCAAGGGAGACTTGATAAAGCTCCTTAGAGAATACAGCGATATTTTTGCTTGGACCCATGAGGAAATGCCCGGCATTCCTTTTAGCTTGGCCACTCACAGGCTGGCAATAGACGCAACTGTCAAACCAATGAAACAGAAACAAAGACACTTCAACGTCGAACGGAACGCCGCAATCTAGGAAGAAATGGATAAACTCCTAAAAACCGGGTTCATAAGGGAATCCCAATATCCCGAATGGATCACCAATGTGGTCATGGTAACTAAATCTAACGAAAAATGGCGTATGTGTGTGGACTATACTGATCTCAATCGGGCTTGCCCCAAAGATAGCTTCCCGCTGCCTAAGATCAACCAACTCATTCACTCTACCGCGGGAAACAAGCTTCTAAGCTTCATGGATGCCTTCTCAGGATACAATCAGATTATGATGCATCCCTCAGATCAAGAAAAGACCAGCTTCATTACAGGGCCAGGCCTCTACTGTTATAAGGTAATGCCATTCGAACTTAAAAATGCAGGTGCTACATATCAGCGTATGGTAAATAAATTGCTCAAGCAGCAGATAGGAAGATCCATGGAGGTATACATAGACAACATGATTACAAGATCTTTGGAGGCCGGGCAACACCCAGAAGATTTACACGAAACTTTTCAGGTAATTAGGAAGAACCAGATGAGATTGAACCCCACAAAGTGTGCTTTCGGGGTAGCAGCAGGAAAGTTCCTAGGGTTCATGGTACATGAAAGGGGAATTGAGGCTAATCCCGAGAAGATCAAGGCCATAATAGACCTCAAGTCTCCCACAAAACTCAAGTAAGCCCATGGATTGACAGGCCGAATAGCAGCATTGAACCGATTTATATCCCGCTCCACCGATAAGTGCCTCAAATTCTTTAAGATTATCAAACAGGGAAAGAAGCTAAAGTGGGATGAACAAAGCGAGTTGGCTTTCCAAGCCTTGACGGAATAATTGGCTAATCCCCTCTACTGGTCAAGCCCCTCACGGGAGAAGAGCTCCAACTTTACCTTGCCGTTTCAAAAGCTACCACTAGTAGGGCCTTAGTAAAAGAATACTGTGACGGAATATAGAGACCGGTGTACTATATGAGCCGTGCTTTCACCAAGTCTGAAAAAAATTAGACCCTCTTGGAAAAACACGCCTATGCCTTGGTCACTAGAGCTAGAAAACTCCAGCCCTATTTTCAGACACACACTATCGTGTTAGTCACCAATCAGCCCTTACGACAATTTCTCCAAATACCGGATGTGTCAGTCAGGTTGGTTCTATGGGCTTTAGAGCTCACCCAATTTGACATCAAATACAACCCAAGGTCCGTGATCAAAGCACAGGCCTTAGCCGACTTTGTAGTGGAGTTTAGCGTAAATTCGGACCTAGTTACAAAGCTCGACCCTAGTCCAAATCATACCGATCTGAACTAGCCTAAAGATAATAAGACCTGGATTCTATACACAGATGGGTCATCAAGTCAATTAGGATGCGGAGCTGGAACAGTTGTGATAGACTCAGAGGGAGTCAAATGTAGCCACTGCTTCAGGTTCGAGTTCAAGGCTGCTAATAATGAAGCAGAATATGAAGCCTTACTAGCGGGAATGGGAGTAGTAGAAGCCTTAGGGGACGAATTCCTTCTAGTCACGAGTGATTCCCAATTGGTGGTCAACCAGGTGTTGGGGTTATACCAGGCAAAAAAAGACAAGATGATAGCATATCTTTCTAAAGTCCAAGAAGTAAGCCGTAAGGATGGAATAGATACCTCGAGAGAAAAATCACCGAACTGATGTTCTAGCCAAGATCGCGGCAGGTGAGGGGCATACCTTACCAAGGGGGGTACCTCTCCAACTAATACCCTGTTCTAGCATAGTCAGGGGGTGGAGATCCTACCAGTCAACCGATTCCCTTGTTGGATGGATCCAATAGCGGACTACCTCTGATGTAACACTCTACCTGCAGATCCAGATCAAGCACGCAGACTGAAGAGAATCACTACCTGGTACTGCCTTGTGGACTAATACCTTTACCTCAAAGGGAAATCCCTCCCCCTACTTAGATGTTTTCACCCAGATGATGCAACCTGGGCACTTAACGAGGTACATTCAAGGGACTGTGGTAATCATGCAGCAGGCGAGACACTAGCCTACCAAATACTTCTGGTCGACTATACATAAAGATGCAAAACAATTCGCATAATCCTGCGAAGCGAGCCAAAAAATAGCAAACCTCCATCACCTCTCTCCAGAAAGGCTTTCTTCGATCAGTACACCCTACCCCTTTGCAATCTACGGACTAGATCTAATCGGCCCGATTCTTACTACACCCGGCCAGGCCAAACATGCAGTGGTAGCAATAGACTACTTCACCCGATGGGTGGAAGCTAAGGCACTTGTTAGGATAACTGAAGAAAAGACCACCAGTTTTGTTAAAGAGAGTATCGTTTGCCGCTTCGGTACCCCGATGGCCATCATAACTGATCTGGGAAAGCAATTTGATAACGCCAAATTCAGAGAATTCTGTGAAGATCAAAACATTGATCTCCGATATGCATCAGTGGCATACCCTCAAACCAATGGGTTGGTAGAAGCTACCAAAAAGACAATAAAGAAGCTCCTAAAGAAAAATCTCCAACAGAAAAAGGGGTTTTGGGTTCAAGAATTACCCAAAGGCGTACAAGACAACCAAGAGGACTGCAACAGGGGAAACCCCTTACTCATTAGTATTCGGAACTAAAGCAATCTTGCCCATCGAACACAAGCTTATATCTTTCCGGATTCAAAACTATGAACCAGAAGATAACGAGGCTAAGTTAAGAGCCAATCAAGACCTACTTGAGGAGAAACAAAGCAAGATCGTTGAAAGGGTAACAATATACCAGAGTAAGATAACCCGACACTTCAACAAGAGAGTGAGGATTCGTAACTTCAAAGAGGGAGACTTGGTTCTTAGGAAGGTAACCCAAAACACACGAAAAAGATCCGACGGGGTCCTTGCTCCTAACTAGAAAGGCCCCTACCTGATTAAAGCAATGCTCCGGGGTGGTGCCTACAAGTTGGAGGACATGGAAGGATACCCGGTGGATCACATGTGGAATGCTGATCACCTTAGGAAATTCTACCCTTAGAAATTCAATTTACATCGGTTGGAATACACACCCTTATTTTACATAGTATTATTTGAAAAAATTCAATAAAGTCAGTTATCTCTCCTGCATGATTCTCTAATGATCACTTTGCAAGCTCCCCTACATAATTCTCATTGTCGCCTTGGTCGAGGTATACCCTCATCCGAGAAGCCTGGTGCTAAAGTGGCCTAAGTTGCCTACTAGGACTGAAATTTTTGCCAATACTGATTCATCTCAAGACCAGGAAATAGCCTTATGGTGCTCCTGCTGCCTTGGTCGGGGAATACCCTCCTCTAAAAAGATTCTAATATATCAGACTAAGGACCCGGACTTGTGGCCTTAGTTGCCCGCCGCAACCTCAAGACCAGGAAATAGCTTTAGGGCGCTCCTACTGCCTTGGTCGGAGTAAACCCTCCTCCAAGAAGGATTTGATACACTAGACTAAGGATCCGGACACGTGGCCTTAATTGCCCGCCGCATCCTCAAGACCAGGAAATAGCCTCAAGGCACTCCTACTGCCTTGGCCGAGGTATACCCTTCGCCAAGAAGCCCGGTGCTAAAGTGGCCTAAGTTACCTACAAAGACAAACCATCAGAAGGATCAGGACACCTTTTCAGGATACTCAGCTCCTTACTTCTCTGTCTCTCTATGAAGGAATGACATTAGGGCATTCAAACTACCTTAGTCGGGGTATACCGACCTTCAAGAAGCCTGATGCTATAACAATCTAAAATTGCATATCAGGACAAAATAAGGATACCTAGCTGAGATACCTGATGACTTGCTTCTTCTGAAGATACTTATAGGTGAAGCATGCTTAATTATCGATTTGGATATCTAGAACCACAAACTGCTGCATACTCATTAAAAACCAACTAAAGAAAGGGATGTGTCCACCTGCTAGATCCCGTTGATGTTTACAACGACAAGTTACAAGATCTTTATATGGCTATCAAGTATCCCAATTAGGAACAAGGTCTCGAAAGTTAGTTTCATTCGTTTACGAGTACGGAAGCTACGGGATCCACCCTAAATCAGGATCTCTCCTAAGTCAAGATTTTTCCTAAAGTCCATATTTTTCTAAGTCAATTTCCTTATAAATCAAAAGAGCAAGCAAGATATAATTTGTTTCAACAAATAAAACTCTTTTATTGGACAGACGGGGTGCCTAACTCCCTCTTAATGGCTACAAAAAATAGATATATAAAGGACAAGTCAGGCGTCCTCCTTCTCCTCGAAGTTCTCTCCCTAACTAGCTGCTCCTTCCCAGGACACCTCAGCTGCAGTATCAGGCTGGGTCTCCTCGACTGCTGTATCCATATATCCAACTGAAGCATTTTCTTCTCCCTCGATTGCCAAACTACTCTTGTCTGCCTCAACTTCTGGAACCCCGGTTCCATCTGTATCTTCTTCTTCCTCCTCTACTAAAATAACTTCTGAAGGAGGCACGGGGTCCTGTGTTTGTCCTTCTTAAGTAGAGGGAGGGTCAGTCTGAGTAGAAAGGCTAGACCTCTAGCCTGGATGGGACTTATTATGTGGGGAATCTTCCTGAGCCTGATCCTTACTCGCAAGATAGGCAGCCTTCGCCATGATTTGGTCTCGGTCCCAGTTCAAGGCCGTTTGATGATCAAATGGAGGAGGCAAAGTTGTGGCCACCTTATAACAGGCAGTGAAATACCTATCTTAAAAGGAAAGACCTTCCTGAGGCTTCAAATTCTGCACTGTCTCCCTTAAAAGATGGTTATCATCATGCAATAGCCTTTTTCCCTCTTCAGGCATTCCCTTTCCTCACGCCGACGCAAGGACCGGACTGTCTCGGTATCTAGGCATTTTAGATAGCGCTGGGCCTCCACCATGGCAGCCTACTTACCATCTTCAGATGCCTTAGCAGCTTGGAGTAGAGGGGCCACGCTTTGCTGCGCTTGAGCCAACTCCTGCTGGGTATCCTCCAGCTTGGCCTGAAGCCCTATGTAGTCTTCCTTTAGAGTCAACAGTTGTTTCTCCATGGCCAAAGCAAATTTAAAACCCTCTAAGAAGAAGAAGAGTCAATACCTACAGAAAAGAGAGGAGAATAACAAGGGGAGAAGTAGAATGCTACCTTAGCCAATATAGAAGCTCATTTGGCCGCCAAAATTTCTGTAAGAAGTTTCTCCATGTTAATTAAGCTCCCTCCAGGGAAGGATGCTATGAACCGGGATACCACCTCGTCGTGGGAAGCACCTTTTGACTACAATCCCGAAGGAACATCAGCGGCGGGATATGAGGTGGGAGCAGTTTCCTTCTCTGTGATTTCTGGCTGCTCCCTAGAAGGCAATACTATTGGAGGAGGATTAGGAGAAGTGCCCACAGTAGGAGGAGCAGCAACATTTCTGGTCTTCTTTTGGGGTTGTTCTGAGCAGTCCTAGGCTTTGGCAGCTCGAGCCAGCATTGACCATATGGATTGGCGTCCCGAGGTATGAATAGAGGGGTGAGTAGGAGTCTTTACAAGCAATCCTACAGAAGTAGGAAGAGGCAAAGGGACCTTGGCTTGATGTTTAGCCAAAACAGAAGGAGGAATAAGGACCGCGTCAGGCTGAGTAGTGTTGACCTAGGTAGTACTAGAGGAAGAAGGAGGAAGAGATGGGACATGGGAGGTAGAAGGAGGTAAATCCATACCTCTTGACCATGTCCCGGATGAAGTAGGAGAACCGGTCACCAACGGGGTAGCTGAGACTGTTAAAAAAAAGATAGCTTAGTAAGGAAGGGAGAATAAAAAATGTACATACATGAACAAATAAGACAAATCAAGTTTCTATACCTGGATGTGCGTAGGAGATCCTCAAAGACTTCTCTAGCCGGGATCCTTTGAAGGGATCCAAAGTAGGATATTATGCATTGATGTACCCCCTTTTTAAAATCTTTCCTATAATATCCCGGGATTCTAGAGAAAGCACCCCTTTCACCCATTTGTCTTTAGCTGTGAATTTGGTTGGGATGGGGTACTCGTATCCCCCAGTATAGACCGTATTCCTCCATTTGCCCTTGACAACGAACCACTCTTCCTTCCATTCCGGAGCATATTTAACATTTGCACTAGGAAAGATAACTTCATCTCATTGGAGGTCTTCAAATAGAATTGACCCCGTGGTATTAAGTTCTCTATCAGAAATAAGTAACGTAGCTCGTTAAAGCCCGGCTCCCTGTCTATGTTGTCCCTCGCACACTACTCCCTCTAGACCACTAAAATCCCGTCAAATGATTCCAAAAACTAGGAGATCTGGAGAGGTGCCAATTCTAAAGAGACCAAAGCCCGGCGAAGGGTCGGATGAAGAGGGAGCCGGACTCCGCATTTAAAAGCCGCTTTATAGATAAGGAGGACATCTCGTGACGGGTTGTAGACGTCATATCCCCGATGAGGAAGGGAGAGATCGATGTCATCCGGGATTCAATACTCCTCCCGCAGCTTAGCCAAGGTCTCCACCGTACACACAGAATCGAGAATGATACGCCCATCGTGAAAGAAGGAGAAAGAACCGGTATACACCCCGGTCAATGTAATGATTGGCGCATCACCAGCCTCCCCTACCTCACCACCAACCCTAGTATCTTCTTCATCGGTGAGGTGAACCGGATCCTCTGGCATATTGTGGAAACCCAACCCGATTCTATTGTTTCTTGTAGAACGATGGCGTACGGCGTCTGTTCACCACCAAACTCATTTACTACATTTCGACCTCTTTTTTTTTCCCGCGGTATCAGAGAACCCGCCATAGATCCCCCCACAAGAAGATCTTCAAGACTGTCGGGTGAAGGGGCAAATTGGGACGAGGTTTAGAGGAAGTGGGATAAAGACCTAGGGAAGGAACTGGAAGTTTTGAAAGAGATGCCATTAGAAAAGAAAGAGGAAAGCCTAAAAGATTGCTGGTAAGAAGAAGAAAGAAAGGAAAAGGCTAGGTTCTTTCTTTGCCACTTTTGAATTTTAAAGTAATAAGGAAGGGTAGCTGGAACTCTGGGTTACGTATAGACAGAGACAGTCGGTCACGCACAAGGAAATCGGAATTGATAAGGAGTTCGTAACCTGTAACGTGCTAGAAAACTGAAGTTGATAGGGAGTGGATCACTGGTAACGTGCTTGGAAGACGTGTCAATGGCAGTTTTGCATTAATCACGCAAAACAGCTCGTTTTTTAAATCCACAAGCCTATCCCTATCTGACAAGTGGCTAAAACAAAACGATTACCAACGTAACTAGGTGGGATTTCCTTCTTGGCTATGATACCTAACCGGACAGCTGACAGACAAGGTAGAAAATCCTTCAAGCAAAAATGGACTCCTGACTCAAACCCCGATAAGACAGCGGTGTTCAAGTCAGGGGGAGTTCTGTTAACCACCAAAATTGGCAAAGGACCAAAGAAGAATTTTCCACCGGGATACAAGGAAGAAGCACAGGCCGAGATACCATCTAGGTACTCCTAAAAAGAAGAATACTGTATCGAATCTGGGTACCTACCTCCTCCCTCGGAGTAACCCAAACAGAGCATAGCAATCCTGATGACCCCTAAAATTTTCCAACGCGGAGTTCAACTCAAAATCCTATCACAGAGCTCAATGGGGTACCCCGCTATTGCACCGGACAGGTATCCCATTACTAGATCAATAGGATACCCCGCTACTGCTTCAGTAGGGTACCCCACTGTCGCATCATACGGACATTCAGATACAACTTCAGCTGAAATATCCCACTTCTACATCCAACTGGGTACCCTGCTGCAAGAACAACCAATATCAGGATACCCTGTCAACCAAGCACCTAACTAGGAAAACACCAAACTAGCAAAAGGCGGGGTACACGAGAACCCAAATGAACCCAAATACCTCCTGGGATCTTCTCGCCAGATAACCATAAGAAATACTCATAAAATTATATATTCATATGTTCAGGCAGACAGGTCTTGAAGCTCCAAGGTTAGGGGAATGAAACGCGGTCGTTCATCTCCCTATGAAAAGGTAGACTCCTTCCCGCCTCTTAAGAATTCCATTCGAATAAGAAGTCCACTAGTATCAGAATCCTCTCAAAAAAGAATTGCTTGATTCGGATAATTAAAGCTCCTACAAGGTTACTCCTAGAAGGAAGGAAAGTCCTCTGATCGCTAAAAACCTAGACCGAAATTATAGGAGTGCATGGCAAGCAACAGGACTTATATATACAACATTACATTCATCAGAATAAAAAAAATAAAAAAAGAGATTCGGCTCCCCAAACCCTACACTTCCATTCAATTCTACTTATCGACAGGCACGAGCACGCCATCTTTATCACCTAACAAAAAATATTGAATACCACCACAGATCATCATACCCCAAAAATTTCATCAGTTGTATACAGGTTTTTATCAATAAAATCGTACTTGTTAATCTTTCTTTGTATGAGTTTTTAGCTCGGTTTGACAGGAATCTTATTGGTAACCACGTGATACCCCTCCGATCGAGATCTATCTCGATCTTGGTTCTTAAAGTTGTTATTTGGAGATTTACCCCAGTGATAATTTTCCATTAACAAATTTTGTAATCATGTCATCTATGTACACCTCCATGGATCTCCCTATCTACTGCTTAAACAATTTGTTCACCATACGCTGGTATGTAGCACCTACATTTTTAAGTCCGAATGGCATTACCTTGTAGCAGTAGAGGTCTTGCCCAGTGATGAAATTGGTTTTGTCTTGATCTGTAGGATGCATCATAATCTGATTGTATCCCCAGAAGGCATCCATAAAGCTTAGAAGCTAATTTCCCACGGTAGAATCGATGATCTGGTTGATCTTAGGCAGCGGCAAGCTATATTTGGGGCAAGCCCAGTTGAGATCGGTGTAGTCTACACACATTCACCATTTTTCATTAGATTTTGTTACCATGACCACATTGGCGATCCATTCGAGATATCGGGATTCCCTTATGAACCCGGCCTTTAAGAGTTTGTCTACTTATTCTTAGACTGCGGCGTTCCGTTCGCATTGAAGTGTCTTCGTTTCTGTTTCACTGGTTTCATGGTTGCATCTATTGCCAACCTATGAGTGGCCAAAAAAAGGGGAATGTCGGGCATTTCCTAATGGGTCCAAGCGAAAATATCATTGTATTCTCTGAAGAGCTTTATCAAGTCCTCCTTGACATCGGAATCCAATCCCCCTCCAACTTTCACCACCTTATTGAGATCTTCTCCCCTGATGGGTATTTCTTCTAATTGATCCATGGGATGACCATTGGTCCAACCAAGCTCTTCATCCTTCTGCTCTTCTATGACTATGTCTGGTACCTCTCCTTCTTCCATGTCATAATGACATTGTTCCGGCGTATCTAGGTTTACTTCACTAGCAACGTGTACGCACTATCTGGCAAGCGCGGCGGGATTGGTGGATACCGCATAGCAATTGCGCGCTGCCTATTGATCCACTCTGACTTCTCTCACTTTTGTTCTCATTAGAAACTTTAGGACATTGTGATAAACGGATAGTACCCCTTAATCCTTGAGAGGAAGGGCCTACCTAGAATGGTATTTTAGGCAGACGAGGTATCCACCATGATGAACTCCGTCATCACATTCTGCTAAAGTGGAGCTTCTCCGACTATCACCGGCAGGATTTTGGATCCCATGGGCATTGCAGAGTCCCCTGTGAAACCATACAAAAACAAGGTGCAACTGTTGTAGCAAGAATTCTTCAAGTTAAGTTGCTCATGAGCTCCCTTAAATAGGATGTCGACGCTGCTTCCTGTATTGATCAAGACACAGTGAACCCGGCAGTTAGCAATCTTTATAGAGATTACCATGGGGTCGTCATATGGTTAGACTATATTGTAGAAATCTTCCTCTGTAAAGACAATCTTGGTATAACGGGATGGATCTCGGGATCCACTACTGACCTTAAATATCTCATAACCTGCGTTGAGTCTGCGAATCTTTCTTGTGTGGTTCTTCCTAGAATTGTTGGAAGTTCCAGCCAAGGTGGGGCCTCCACAAATGGTATGAATCACCTGGATCTGCTGCATCAGATCCTTCTCCCCATCCCTTATTCTATCTGCCGCCTCCTACATCCCGTTTTGTACCTGTTTCCCCTCCTTGATGCTATCCCGTACTTGTTAAAGAAATTCTGTCAGCAGGCCTTCCCTTACCAATCCTTCGATCTGATTACGAAGGCTATAGCATTCTGAGGTGTTGTGTTTGACATCCTCGTGGAAATCGTAATACTTGTAACGGTTCCTCATATCAGCTAGGACTTTCATGGGACCTGGCTTCCTGAGTAGGCCTTTGTCCTAGATGGTGAGGTAGATGGTTTCCCTAAAGCGTTAAGGGGGTGTAGTTATTATATACATCTTCCTCCTTTGCTACTCGAGCAACTTATTTCAGCGGGGCCGCCCTGGGAGGCGATCTCCTAATAAGGGATCTTCTAGTCGGGTACCTTTCCTAGTATGAGGGAATAGGAGGTGGCATGTAAGTTGACCTGTTTAAGGGCTGATTTTGGAATCTCTTAACGGGTACAAGCTTTGGAGACTCCTTCGTAGGACGTGGGGCCAGCCAGGCTTCATCATGTTCCACCTTGATTCGGAGTTGATCTTTTATGTCCACATGTTCTAAAGCTCGATTGTAAGCTTCCTGGTAAGTTTCTAGTGGATGCTTATCAAAATAGCGGAATAGTCTGCCCGCCCACAAGTTTCTTCGAAAATTAGCCAAGGTTTCTTTTTCGTCGAATACTTCCATCTGGATCACTTCCTTATGGAACTTCTCCACATAAGACCTCAATGTTTCACCCCGTTCTTGGATCATATATTGAAGTAAGATAGGGTCTTTGGGACGAGGCTTGATTCCCTGTAACTGTGCACAGAAAGCTATGGTGAGCTTAGGAAATGAATCAACACTACCTGGTGGCAATTTCCTGAACCATGTTTTGGCACAAATAGTCAAGGTTGAGGGGAACGTTTTGCACATGGCTGACCGTGTTGGATTCTAGACTTCCATCTGGTGGACAAAGCTTTCCAGGTGACTGATACTTTTCGGAGGGCTTCCTGAATTTGTGGGGGAGCCCCGCCTTCTTGATTCTTTTAGAGAATGGTGCATTCATCTCACCTAGGGGGTTCTTCCGGATTCCTTGGTGCTTTCCCTTCTTTAATTTCTCCAACTCCTTAGCCATTTTGGCTATCTGATCTTCTAGACGCTAGGATTTAGTGTTTCCAGATCGAGCCACCGAGCCTTCTTCATCTGAGGTTTCTGAATCAACAACCACTCCCTTCAGCTTGGCTTTCTGGTGCCTATTTCTATAGATTTTTCAAGATCTGACTTTTCCTTCTAAGTCTGGCAGTGGATCTATCTTCTCCCCCTTTGGCCTTGCTGGGGATTGGATTCTCCTTGGTGGGATCTTAATTGTGGATTTTACCAGTCGAGGTCTGATATTAGCTTGGCGGACCGGGGTTGGTGGAGATGGTCCTAGTCGGTCAATCACTAGTACCCGGATACTTAGGCCGATGTCTCCTACGATCTCGGCTGCTTCAAAGGGGATTCCTTGAGCTATCATCCTGAGTCGGATGGCTTCTACATAGGCAGTAGCTTGTTGTTTTAGAATATCCCGATTAATCTTCTGCCAATCGAATCTCGAGGCAAAGGGCCTACGGCTGTGATAGGAGGAGGTATTGGTGTTGGATTGTCATTCATGGAACCTCTACCCCGTCTTTCAGCTCTTTCGGTGGAGGCGAGTGAAAAGAGGCCCGATGGAGCCGGATGGGCCTAAAAGGATCATTGTCTCATCTTTCTACTTCATCAGGTTGAACTAAGATAGCTTTTGTAAATGTTGGGAAGGTAGTTTCCCATAGACGGCACCAAAAGTGTTAAGGGAAAATTACCACTAGGGTAGATCTCCAAATAACAACTTCAAGGACCAAGATCGAGGTTGATCCCGGTCGGAGGGGTATCATGTAGTTCGATACCAATAAGATTCCTTTTGGAGAGGATTCTAATACAAGTGGACTCCTTATTCGAATTGAATTCATAAAAGGCGAGAAGGAGCCTACCTTTTTTATCGGGAGATGAACGACCGCGCTTCATCCCCCAGCTTTTAAGTTTCAAAATTTGTCCGCCTAAACATACGTATTTCGGATTCTGTTAATGTTTCTTATGGTTAACTGGTGAGAGGATCCTCAGAGGTATTTGGGTTCATCTGGTTTCTCGTGTACCCCGCCTCTTTTTAGTTTGATGCTTGTCGGTGGGATATTCTGATATCGGTTGTTCTTACAGCGGGGTACCCGATTGGGTGTATAAGAGAGGCACTTAGTTGGATGTAGAAAAGGGATACTTCAATTGAAGTTGTATCTGAATGTTCGTCTGATGCGGCAGCTGGGTACCCTACTGAAATAGTAGCGGGGTATCCTATTGATCTAATAACGGGATACCTATCTGGTGCAGTAGCGGGGTACCCCATTGAGCTCCGTGATAGAATTCTAAGTAGAACTCCGTGCTGGAACATTTTAGGGGTCATCGAGATTGCTGGGCTTTGCTGGGGTTACTCCGAGAGAGGAGGTAGGTATCCAGATTTGATCCAGTATTCTTATTTCTAGGAGTACCTAGATGGTATCTCGGCATGTGCTTCTTCCTTGTATCTGGGTGGAAAATTCTTCTTTGGTCCTTTGCCAATTTTGGTGGTTAACAGATTTTATTTGTACTTGTACTCGGTATGATTTTCAATAAAAGAGGTGGAGAAGCAACTATGTTATTTGTCATATTGTCTTTCTTATTTGTTGTGCCCACCATTCTTGATCTATTTCACTAAGTAAACCCCTTAAGGTATCGGATTACTTGATACCTCACTGACCGGGATCCCTTGAGATGTTGGTTCCTTAAAGTTGTTAATTGGAATTTTTACCTCGGTGACAATTTTCAGTTAACACTTTTGGCACCGTTTGTGGGAAAAATAGCATTCCTAACCATCTACAAAAACAGCATAGTTTTACCCAAAAGTTTTTCAAGATGAGACTCAGATCCTCACAAGCTAATCTCGGTCCATCGGAACACCAGTCCCACGCCTCCACCCAGAGATTTCAAAGGCAGAGAAGGGAATCAAGGAACAACAATCCAACACCGATCCCCCCACCCAACACGAGATCCGTGCCTTAAGATCCAGCTATGAGAGAGATCAATCGGGATATCCTAGAGCAGCAAGCAGCGGCCTATGTGGAAGCTATCGCCTCTGGATGATCACTCAGGGGATACCTTTCAAGATACCTAGGGTTGCAGGATTGGATACCAGGATACCTGTGTTTGACATGGTAGGATCGCTAGGAATGCCAATACCAGCCTCAATTAATTCAGAGGATCCTAGGCCTCGTTTGGTGAAGTTAGCAATCGAGATACCTCTTAGGAGGAACCATCTAGCAACTAGAGTGGAGGCAAAGGTAAGAGATCCACACCCCGACGCTGAAGGGAGTACCGGATCCAGATGGAGTCCTAGACTGGAAACACCGCCATAGAGAATGGCAAAATGAGACAACCGTGGAATTAGAGACCTCAGATGATAAGAGTTCGGAAGCCCGATCAAGAAGTAAAATACCCAA
This sequence comes from Acer negundo, assembly GCA_035582765.1. Lineage (NCBI taxonomy): Eukaryota > Viridiplantae > Streptophyta > Magnoliopsida > Sapindales > Sapindaceae > Acer > Acer negundo. The sequence goes on along the minus strand of CM069231.1, from coordinate 23,449,546 downwards.
GCGCCTCGAGGATCAGATGGCAAGAATGGCAAAAGAGCTGGCAGAGCTGAAGAAAGGAAAGCACCAAGGAACCCGGAAGAACCCCTTGGGGGAGATGAATGCACCTTTCTCTAGGAGAGTCAAAGAAGCTGAGTTACCCCCTAAATTCAAGATACTCGCTATGAGTCAGTTGGAGAGCTTTGTACACCATATGGAGATTCAGAATGCTATCCGGTCAGCAATGTGTAAGATGTTCCCATCAACCTTAATTAACTGTGCCAAGACCTGGTTCAGAAAGTTGTCAGCAGGTAGTGTTGATTCCTTTACTAAGCTTACCACATCTTTTTGTGCTCAGTTTAACGGGATCAAGCCTCGTCCCAAGGATCCCGTCTTGCTCCAGTATGTGATCCAAGAGCAGGGAGAATCGTTAAAATCGTATGTGGAGAAATATCATAAGGAGGTTATCCAAATGGGGGTCTTTGATGAAAAGGAAACCATGGCTAACTTTCGGAGGAACCTATGAGCTGGAAGACTCTTTCGATCTTTTGCAAAACATCCCCCGGAGAACTACCAGGAAACCTATGACAGGGACTTGGAACAGGTGGATATAGATGAACAACTCCGGATTAAGGTCAAGCATGATGAAGCTCGATCAACCCCGCGCTATAAGAATAAGGCCCAGAAGCCCGCACTAGCTAAAAAGGTTCAGAACCCACCTCTAAACCGGTCAACCTATTGGCCTCCTCCTATCCCGCCTTATCTGGAGCGGTATCCAGCCAGAAAGACGCCTCTTCGAGCGACCCCGTCTTTGAGGGAAGTAGCATGGGTAGATGGAGAGGAAGATAGGTACAACCATTACACACCTCTCATTGCCTCGCGAGAAACCATATACCTCACCATCTATGACAAGGGTCTTCTTAGAAAGCCTAGCCTTATAAAATATCCAACTGACAAAAGGAATCACTACAAATATTGCAACTTCCACGAAAATTTGCGGCATAACACATCAAAGTGTATGCCTTCGCAACCAGGTTGAAGCATTGGTAAGAGGAGGTCTTTTGGTTGAAATTTTGCAATAAGTGCGAAATGGAATTAAGGAAGGAAGACATGTACAGAATGAGATAAAGGAGGCTGTAGAGAGAAGGAGAGACGGGGAGAAAGATCTAATGCAACAAATCCAAGTGATCCATACGATCAATAGGGAGCCCACCCTGGCCGAAACCTCTAATAACTCTAGAAATAACCATGCCAGGAAGATTCACTGATTCTTAACCGGTAATGAAATACTCTAAGTCAATAGGGCACCTCGAGACTTATGCCATGCCACCTGGATCATCTTCGTTGAGGAAGATGTCTACAACACGGTGCAACCACATGATGTTACTTTCAGCTTTCCTCAAGCCGGCTTCCGCTATTTCAAGAGTTTGCTGAGCTTCTTGGGATTATAACTGGAACCCCCCTTTTTTCGGATCCATCTCACATCAATAACTCAACCCCGACCGCCTATAGGTAGTTTTAGACAAGTTTCCTTTGAAGTGGATACTTGAAAGTCAATGAGCGCGGTGCAATAAAGCTTCTAGTTTCGACATCTCTCCCGTGGGTATACCCTTCAATAGTGAGTATCTCTCTCGTGAAGTAATAATTTCGAATATGAGCTGAATCCACTACTGGAAAGGCAGGAGGGCGAAGACGAATAGTAGTCTCGGTATAGATCACCAATTTTCGGGTTCATCGTGTCCTCATTGACATTGGGACCAGTGTCGACAAACTATACAAGAAAGCTTATGAGCAACTCAACCTGAAGAACTCATGTTACAACAGCTATACTTCACCTTTGTACGAATTCTTAAGGAACTCAGTCATGCCAATGGGATCCAAAATCCTGCCAGTGTTAGATGAAGAGGCTCTGCTTCAACAGAATATAATGATAGAGTTCATTATGGTAGATACACTGCCTGCCTACAATGTGATTCTAGGAAGACCTTTCTTGTCAAGGATTAGAGGGTGCTATCCATTTACCATAGCGTCCTAAAATTTCTAGTAGGGTCAGGAGTATGAGAGGTAAGAGGAGATCGACAGGCAGCCCGTAACCCGTAGCTGTTATGCAGTGTCAGCCAATCCAGCCACACTCACAGAGCAATGTGCACATGTGACCAGTGAACAGGGCTAGGTTGCACAGGAGCAGGATCATTACTACCTTGACGAAGGAGAGGTACCAGATGTGATGATAGAAAAGGCGGAAGTTGAAGATCAAGGACGGACTAGTGGCAACCCCGTTGAGCAGTTGGAAGAAATACCAGTTAGGAAAGGGGATCCAACCAACGTGTAAAGATAGGCGGCGTGTTGGATCAAGAAATTAAGAGAAGTCTGATAGGACTCCTTAAAGAAGATAACGACATTTTTTCCTGGACTCATGATGAAATGCCAGGTATCCCCCTCAAGCTAGCTAGTCACAGGCTAGCAGTTGACGTGAACTTCAAACCATTCAAACAGAAGATGAGGCATTTCAACGTTGAACTGAATGCTGCAATACAGGAAGAGGTGGACAAGTTTCTCAATGCTGGATTCATCAGAGAGTCCCATTACCTCGAATGGATCGCAAACGTGGTTATTGTGACCAAAGCCAACAGGAAGTTGCGTATGTGTGTGGACTACACTGATCTCAACCGGGCTTGCCCGAAGGATAGTTTCCTTCTCCTTAAAATAGATCAGTTGATTGATTCCACGTCAGGCAACAAGCTTCTGAGTTTCATGGATACCTTCTCGGGGTACAACCAGATCATGATGCACCCTGCATATCAGGACAAAACTAGCTTCATCATTGCACAGGGTCTCTACTGCTATATGGTGATGCCATTCGGACTCAAGAATGTTGGAGCAACCTACCAGCGCCTGGTGAACAATTTATTCAAGCAACAGATTGGGAAATCTATTGAAGTGTACATAGACGACATGATTACTAAGTCTCAGGCAGCAGATCAGCATCCAGAGGATTTACGCTAGACCTTTCGGGTAATAAGGGAGAACTCAATGAGGTTGAATCTAGCTGAGTGCGCCTTTGGAGTAGCAGAAGAAAGTTTCTTGGTTTTAAGGTGTTAATGGAAAATTATCACTGGGTAAATCTCAAAATAACAACTTTAAGAACCAAGATTGAGATAGATCTCGGTCGGAGGGGTATCACGTAGTTTGATACCAATAAGATTCCTATCAAACCGATCTAAAAACTCATACAAAAAAAGATTAAAAATTATGATTTTATTGATAAAAACCTGTATACAACTGATGAAATTTTTGGGGTATGATGATCTGTGGCGGTATTCAATGTTTTTTGTTAGGTGATGAAGAAGGCGTGCTCGTGCCTGTTGATAAGTAAAATTGAATGCGAGTGTAGGGTTTGGGGAGCCGAATTTTTTCCCTATTCTGATGAATGTAAGGTTGTATATTTAGGTTATGTTGCTTTCCATGCACTCTTATAATTTCGATCTAGAGTTTTAGTGATCATAGGACTTTCCTTCCTTCTAGGAGACAACCTTGTAGGAACTTTAATTATCCGAATCAAGTGATTCCTTTTGGAGAGAATTCTGATACTAGTGGACTCCTTATTCGAATGGAATTCTTGAGAGGCGGGAAGGAGTCTACCTTTTCATCGGGAGATGAACGACCGCATTTCATTCCCCTAGCCTTAGAGCTTCAAGACCTGTCTGTCTGAACATATGGATATATAATTCTGTGAGTATTTCTTATGGTTATCTGGCGAGAGGATCCCAGGAGGTATTTTGGTTCATCTGGGTTCTCGTGTACCCCGCCTTTTGCTATTTTGATGCTTTCCTAGTTAGGTGTTTGGTCGACGGGGTATCCTGATTTCGGTTGTTCTCGCAGCGGGGTACCCGGTTGGATGTAGAAGTGGGATATTTCAGCTGAAGTTGTATCTGGATGTCCGTATGATGCGACAACGGGGTACCCTGCTGAAGCATTAGCGGGGTACCCTACTGAAGCAGTAGCTAGGTATCCTGTTGATCTAGTAACGGGATACCTATCTGGTGCAGTAGCGGGGTACCCTATTGAGCTCTATGATTGGATTTTGAGTTGAACTCCGCCTTGGAAAATTTTAGAGGTCATTAGGAATGCTAGGCTTTGTTGGGGTTACTCCGAGGGAGGAGGTAGGTACCTAGATTTGATCCAGTATTCTTCTTTTTAGGAGTACCTAAATGGTATCTCGGCCTGTGCTTCTTCCCTGTATCCGGGTGGAAAATTCTTCTTTAGTCTTTTGCCAATTTTGGTGGTCAACACATGGTACATGAGAGAGGAATCGAGGCGAACCCGGAAAAGATCAAGGCCATCATGGATCATGAATCCCCTACTACTCTTTAGCAAGCCCAAGGATTGACTGGCAGAATTACGGCCTTAAGTCATTTCAAATCACGATCTACTGACAAGTGTTTACCTTTCTTCAAATTCATTAAGCGGGGTAAGAAGATGAAGTGGGACCAGGAGGGTGAGCAAGCATTCTAGTCATTGAAGAAGTACTTAGCTAGCCTACCTCTGATAGTAAAGCCCCTACTTGGGGAAGAATTACAACTCTATTTAACAGTATCAAAAACTGCTACTAGTGAAGCCCTAGTGAAGGAATGTGGTGACGGGGTCCAGAGGCTGATTTACTATGTGAGCCATGCTCTAACCAAGTCTAAGACGAATTGTACCCCTTTGAAAAAGCTCGCCTATGCACTTGTGACTACAACTAGAAAGCTCCGACCATACTTTCAAGCTCACATAATCGCGGTAGTACTAGACCAACCACTCAGGTAATTCCTTCAAACGCCAGACGTATCAGGCAGGTTGGTCTTGTGGGCTTTAGATCTCACTCAATATGACATAAAGTACAAGGGAAGAACGGAAATCAAGGCTCAGGCCTTAGCCGACTTTGTGGCAAAATTCAGTACGACTCCAAATCTGGATATAACTGTGATACCCAGCCTGGACCCAGAATCCCAAGAATGGCCCATTGGTTACAGGATCTGGATACTATACACGAATGGAGCATTAAGTCAAGCCAAATATAGGGCCAGAATTACAATTACTGATCCTGATGGTATTGAGTGCAATAACTTTTTCAAGTTTGAATTTTAAGCCACCAACAATAAGGCAAAGTATGACGCGCTATTAGTAGGAATGAAGGTGGCAGAAGAGTTGGGGGCAAACTTCCTTCTAATTAAAAGTGACTGCCAGCTTGTGGTCAATCAAGTATCCGGCATTTGTCAAGCAAATGGAGACAACATGATAGTTTACCTCGAAAAGGTCCGAGAAGCAATAACAAGATTTAAAGGAGTGAGATGGAACAAATCCCTCGAGAGAAGAATCACCGAGCGGATGTTCTGCCTAAAATTGTCGCAACTGGAGGACAGACACTACCCAAAGGAGTACCCCTCAAACTGATACTCCAATCCATCATAGCTAGAAGGATTATTGTGACTCCAGTTAGCCACTTGCCATGCTGGATGGATCCTATAGCAGAATACCTCCAGAATGAGATCCTGCCTGTAGAACCGTATCAAGCACGTAAGCTCAAGAGAATCATGACTAGGTACTGCTTGGTGGGAGGATTCCTCTATCGGAAAGGAAAATCCTCCTGATGTTGAGATGTCTGCATCCTGATATGCCCAGTAGGCTCTAAACGAGGTACACGCGGGGGACTGCGGCAACCATGTATCAGGAGAGACCTTAGACTACCAAGTTCTTAGAATATGGTACTACTGGCCCATTCTTCACCAGGGCGCCAAGAAATTAACACAGTCATGTGAAACTTGTCAACAGGCAGCAAACCTCCACCACATGCCTCTTGAGAGGCTTACTTCAATTAGCACTCCTTACCCTTTTTCCATTTAGGGACTAGACCTAATCGTACCTCTTCCTACTGCCCCTGGTCAGGCCAAACACGTTTTAGTAGCTATATATTATTTTACCTAATGGGTAGAAGCAAAATCTCTCACCAAGATCACTGAAGCAAACACCACTAGCTTTGTCAAGAAGAACATTGTATGCCGATTCGGCACCCCGATGACCATAATCACGGATTTGGGTAAACGGTTTGACAACGCCAACTTCAGGGAATTCTTTGAAGGGTGAGGTATTGATCTCCATTTTGCATCAGTGACTCACCCATAAACAAATGGGCTAGTAGAAGCCACCAACAAGACAATCAACAAGCTCCTGAAGAAGAAGCTCCAGCAGAAAATATTAAAGTCAATGGATGAACTCCCAAATGTGCTATGGGTATATCGAACCACCAAGAGGACTGCTACAGGTGAAACTCCTTACTCATTGGCTTTTGGGATAGAAGCAGTCTCACCTATCAAGCACAAGTTGACATCCTTCAGAGTTCAACACTTCGAACTAGAAGATAATGATGTGAAACTGAGGGCTAGCCTAGACCTCCTCGAAAAGAAACGGGATAAAGCTATAGAACGGGTAGCTACCAATCAAAGCAAGATAGCCAAATGCTTCAACAAAAAGGTGAAGACCCAGAATTTAAAAGAAGGGGACTTGGTCCTAAGGAAAGTAACCTAGAACACACAGAAGAGGTCTAACGGGGAAGGTCCCTATTTGATAAAGATAAGCTAGAAGACATGGAGGGATACCCAATAGACCACACTTGGAATGTCGATCATCTCAAGAGATTCTACCATTAGGAATTTAAATAAAAGGGGGGGCGGTTTATATCGGATGGTATACATGCCCCGATCTGCTTTGTATTTTTTCAGAAATTTAATAAAGACAGTCTTTTTCTCTTACCTGATTCTCCAAAATTTGCCTTACTGACCTCTTGCCATGACTAATCACCTCAAGACCAGGAAGATCCACATGGCACTACTGCTGTCTTGGTTGAGGAATACCCTCCACCAAGAAGGATATGGTGTATAAGTGCTGAATGGGTGTAGTAACCTAACAGAGTAAGGATCGGGTTCTATAGGGCCTAGTTGTTCGCCTCATTCTTTAAAACCAGGAGACCCTATATGGATCTCTTGAAGCCTCGGACGGGGAATACCCGTCTCTAGGAAAACTTGGTGCTAAAGTTTCCTTGCTTATCTATTAAGGTGGATCGTCAGAAGGATCAGGACACCTCATTAGGGTACCTGGTGCCCCACTTCACAGTTATTCCTACATATAAAACCCGGTGCTAAAATGGCCTTGGTTGCCAACCAGGGCGGATCGCTAGAAGGATCAAGATACCCCATTAGGGTACTTGGTGCCTCACTTCACAGTTATTTCTACATATAAAACCTGGTACTAAAATGACCTTAGTTGCTTACCAGGGCGGATCGCCAAAAGGATCATAATGCCTTATTAGGGTACCTGGTGCCTCACTTTACAGGATGCTAAAACCTACCAGAGCGGATCGTTAGAAGGAGCAAGATACCTCATTAGGGTACCAAGTTCCTCACTTAACAGTTATTCCTACATATAAAACCTGATGCTAAAATGGCCTTGGTTGCCTACCAGAGCGGATCGTTAGAAGGAGCAAGATACCTCATTAGGGTACCTAGTTCCTCACTTAACAGTTATTTCTACATATAAAACTTGGTGCTAAAATGACCTTAGTTGCCTACCAGGGCGGATCGCCAGAAGGATCAGAATGCCTCATTAGGGTACCTGGTGCCTTACTTCACATGTATTCCTACATATAAAACCTGGTGCTAAAATGGCCTTGGTTACCTACCAGTGCGGATCGCTAGAAGGATCAAGATACCTCATTAGGGTACCTAGTGCCTCACTTCACAGTTATTTTTACATATAAAACCTGGCGCTAAAATGACCTTAGTTGCCTACCAAGGCAGATCGCCAGAAGGATCAGAATGCCTCATTAGGGTACCTGGTGCCTCATTTCACAGCTATTCCTACATATAAAACCTAGTGCTAAAATGGCCTTGGTTGCCTACCAGGGTGGGTCACTAGAAGGATCAGGATGCCTCATTAGGGTACTTGGTGCCTCACATCATAGTTATTTCTACATATAAAAAAAGGTGCGAAAGTGGCCTTAGTCGCCTATCAGGATAAATCACTAGAAGGATCCAGATACCTTTTAAAGATAGTGGATGTCTTACTTCACAGCTATTATACTCAAAAGCTTGGGCAAAAATGGCTAGATTTGCCTGCCAAGACTGATCGTTAGACATATCAGATTATCTTATCTGGATACCAGAAATTTCACCCTACCAAACATACAAGATTGATTTCACACCAGGATTCCTTATGAGGGGAATTACTATATGTTCGAACCAGCAACATTCCAGTCGAGGGTTTTGCAGGATTTATATGGAAATCGTTATGAGGAATTTATTACCAGCATCAGGATATAACGTAAGCAAGACAGTATGAATGAAAAAACAAGGGAATTGTCATTAATCAATCAGGGTGCCCAAACCCCATTTCCAGGCTACATAGTATAAAAACTAGGAGAAATCATACAGAGCCTACATCCTGTTTCTCTCCTGCCTATTTACTCAGATTCGTCGTGACAACACTTTGATCCATTTCGTCATGACAACACTTTGATCCCAATGCCTTTGTAAGGTCTCATTTATTTGATTGGCTTATTTTGCTGACAAACCACATGTTGGGGTTCGAATGTAAGGGTAGTTTAGGTGTTTGAGATTCAAGATCAACGTCCATTTCAAGACCTCAAGAGATCAAGCACTTCAAAGGAAAATTTTTATGTGCTTACTTGCTTTGAAGAGATAGTTGCACACACCCACAACCCATGCATAATTCTTATTTTTATATGTTGTGTGTGTTTATTTTGTGTGCATTAATGCTCATTAACCTCTCTTCTTGCATATGTATTTGATTGCATCTAGTTTGTTATATGCCACAACATGTTAAGCATTAGGATGCATTCTTTTCACTCACACACTCGCACTTGTTGCATGTTCATTGTGTGAGATACCGCGTGAAAAGGCCTTGCCTCTCACAGATTGTAGTGCCGCTGTTGGGTAACTACGGCAAGCTAGGCAATAGGGATCTCTTCTCTGTGCCGCGGTGGAAGTGTCGCGGTTGACCAACCACTGTACCCCTAGCAATAGAGATTTACTATCGTGCCGCGGTTGTCCAAACCGTGGCAGTCCACCTTGGTTGAAAGACCAAAACGCTGCAATTTTGTTGGAAGCCTATAAATATCCCACTTTCATTTTAGGTCTTCCACAACAGTTTCAAAAGTATATTTTTCTCTTAGAGCACTTTTTAATAGCCAAAAATCCTCAATAACTCACCTTTAATCACTCAAAGCATTTCCTTTTTGCATCAAACTTCATATTGCTTCATCTATGCACAATTTTGCATCATCACATCACATCTTGCATCATCACATGCACAATTTTGCATCCATGCACAATTTTGCATCATCACATCTTGCTTGGTAAGATTCTCACTAACTTCATCTAATTTTAGTGTCTTTCTTAACAAGTCTTCTATTTATTCACTTGTATGTTTTTAGAACACATGCTAGATACAAGATAGAGATTGTTTGTGATGAAATGATTGAGTGTTGTATTGTGATAGCCTTCTAGGTTATGTTTAATCTTGATTGCTAAGCTATTTGACATGGCATTTAGCTATTGATATTTAGGATTGCTTTTTATCGCATATTCATCATTCTAGATAAGTATCTAAGGTTCCCTAGCCTTGTTTGTTCATTAAATATCATCATATATTCACTTTGGTCATTTTATCTCTTCATTGAGAAGTAAGTCTTGTGTGTAGCTTCCAGGAGTAGGTTGCTTAGATCGTAAGCAATTGAAGTGGGTCCACTTATACTGGGATTAGGTAGGTGTGTGATTACTTCCAGGATTAGGTTGTAATGTTCAACACATTTAGTGGATTCGAGGTTCGTGTGTGGCTCACATAACAGCCCGTGGTTTTTCCCGAAAGGGTTTCCATGTAAATATCACGTGTTATTTAAATTCCACACATATTACACTTGTGATATTTGTGACTAGTTAGGGGTATTTTTGGAACATTGACTATTAACGAAAATTTGGGTAAAATCGAAAGTAATCTATTCACCCCCCCCCCCCCTCTAGATTAATATTAGGCACACCTTAATTTGTTTCAACCTTCTATCTCAATCTGGCCTGCTCCAACATCTAGCATATCGAGTCACCAGGAACATTCTCCTCCGGGGTGACCTAAGTAGTCTGCATCAAATCATACTTCTGAACTTCAGGAGCAGCAACAAAGTTTGGAACCACCTCAGTCATCCTAGTCAAATTAGTAGCAGGCAAATCAGACTCTTGTGGTTGAAGGGGAGCCGAATCTTGATGCTGGACTCCTTGAGTAGTGGGAGGATCTTGAATCACCTCGGTTATCCCGACCAAGTCAACAACCTAAAAGGTCAGCTCTTGAGTTGGAGGAAGATCTGAAGCACCATCTGATTGGGAGGGAACCCTTTGACCTTGGTTAGCATCCGCAAACTGATCTGCCTTGGCTAGGACATAGTTCCGATCCCACCCCAAGGTACCCTGCAAATCTATATCAACAAGTAGGCCTTGGACTGCTTCGTAGGAGGCAGTAAAGTATCCAACTTCAAAGGACTCATTCGTCCTCGTATTTAGAACCCTCATAGCCTCCCGCAAAGACCTGTTTTCATCCATAAGGACTGCCATCTTTGCCTTCACAGTCTCTCTCTCAACCCGGAGACGGGCATATGTGATTACCTCATATCTATCGGCTTGTTTCATTTGACCCGGCTCCATCAGAGCAGCCTACCTACCACCTTCGGAGTCTTGGGCAACCTTCACAAAAGGGCCCATTATTTGCTTAGTTCGGGTGAGCTCCTCATTTGCCTTTTCTAAATCTGTCTAGAGGGCTAAATTAAAATCCTCAAGGTCGACACCTATTGGCCAACCGCCAAAGTAAATTTGAACACCTACACAAGTAAACAAGCAATGTAAGTACCATCCATGAGAAATATCCAGAACAGAATAAGGAGACAAAGAAATTGTACCTCTGCCATTAAAGAAGGCCCCATTTTCATTAAAAGGTCAGAAGGTAGGGAAACCATAATTTGTAGACTTCCCCTAGGGCAAGCGACGGCAAATCAGGATACCACCTCATCCCGGGCAAGATCCTAGGACCTCGAGCTAGAAGGGAGATCAACAGGAAGATCGGCTAGAGAAGCTGAACTTCTACCCTCCTCTATCCTAACCTGGGATCCGAAAGACACTTTGGAGGAGCAAGAGGAGTTGAGGTAGGAGTCGTGTTCAGTGGCGTAGCAGTAGAACTGTTTGCTTGCCTCTGAGCTCGAAATAGTGAACCCCGAGCCCTAGTAGCCCGCGCCAACATTGCACTGAGTGTTAGGCGCGGTGGAATCAAGGTAGGGGAAGCAAAAGGAGGATTGAAAAGCGGTAACAAGCAGTAACCTTTGAACTAAAGAATGAGTTGATACAAGTATATGAGACCCCCGCGATATCCTTGGAGCTTAAGGAAGAAAAGGGGTCTGTATAGGAAGCAGGGATCCCAACCCAACATTAGCATCTATATCCCGAAAGGAAGAAGGAGCTAGAGAACCGACAGGATATTGGTCTAGTTGCCTCGATGCAGAAGGAATAGGAGTAGGAAGGATTAGAGGGGTAGCAGAAACTGCCAAGGAAAAAAGAACTAGTTAGTAAAAAAAAAAAAAAAAATCACTTAGGGAAAGATAAAACTACATACTCGAAAGAGCAATAGAAATCCTCAAGGACCTCTCCAGCCATTTTCCTTCAAAAGCATCTAGTGTAGGGTACTTCATGTTTATATACCCCTCTCTATGATCTGGCGGAGGATACCCCGGGTGAACTCATTTTAGCGTGTTTTGCATTTGTGTGATGTTTAGCTCATACAAACATTTTGCATACATTTCATTTTATTCATTAAACATAATGAGTGGAAACGGTGGCAACAACGAGAGAGCTTCTAGCACGAGACCTCTTATCCTCACCGGTTTGAACTATTCCCAATGGAAAGGGAAGATGGAATCCTATATATGTCAAATTCATGATCGTGCATGGATGGCGGTTGAAGATGGATATGATCTAACTACGATGACTCTCGCAGGTGGAGGAGAAGATGTGTTGAAGCCAAAGGCTTAATGGAGTCCACAAGAATTTGAGGCTTCAAGGTGGAATAGGAAGGCTATGCATGCCATCCTTTGTGCAATGGATGAAATTCAGTACAAACTCATTCAAAATACTCAAGTGGCGATAGTGGCTTAGGACATCTTGTAAATTGCACATGAAGGAACCAATGTGGTGAAGGAATCCGAGCTTCAAGTCCTTCAAACTCAATTCGAGTTGCTTAGGATAGAGGAGGACAAATGATTGAATGATTTCAAAATCAAGTTGATGGATATCATCAATCAAAGTCACCAACTCGGAGACCCATATTCAGATAGGAGAGTCAAGTAGTGGATATAAGGATATGACACTGAGCGAGGTAATTGGAAGACTCATCGCCTACGAGTCTAGTAAGGCTCCTAAATCTACTCCTCTTAAAAAGCAAAAGAGAATTGCTTTGAAAGTCTCCAAGGATGAAAAAGAAGAAAAGAATGACTCGGACGAAGACCTCGCCTTATTTGTGAAAAGGTTCAAGAAGGTTATGAAGTAAAAGAAAAAGTATTTTGGATCCAAAGGTCAAAACTATAAGAAAAAGGGTTCCTATAACAAGTTCAAGCCTAAGCAAGAGAAGACCAAAAGGAAAGGGGTCTAATGTTTTGAGTGTGGTGATAGAGGTCATTTTGCCCCCGAATGTGCAAATCACTTGGTCAAGAAGAAGGGTTAAGTGATGGCCCCCACATTGAGTGGTGGTAGTGATGACTCCATTGAAGGAGAAGAATCTTCGGATGATGAAGTGGCTAACTTCATAGCTTTTGCCTCCTCTCATAAGAGCAAAAGTAAAAGTGAAGAAGAGAAAGATAGTCAAGAGGAAAATAACTCAAGTGAAGAAGACTCCTCAACTCACTCCACAAGTGGATATGTGGAGAGAGAGGTTCTTATTGAACACTATGCCGAATTCAAGAGCTTAAAGAAGAAGACCACTAAAAAGATAAAAATGTTGAGAGAAGAAAATCTTGAGCTCTCATCTCATAATGACCACTTAAGTGAAAAGTGGAAAGACTGAAGAAAATTGAAGATAAGCTAAGAAAGGACTTAGTCTTATCTAAGAGGAGTGAAGAAGATTTGAAGATGGAGCTTCAAGAAGTGAAAAAGTCTTTAGTTAAGATGGATTCTAGCACCAAGAAGCTTGATCATATACTTGGTGTTGGAAAGAATCCATGTGACAAGAGAGGTATTGGGTTTGAAGATGGTAAGGAGACCTCTACTTCTAAGAAAACCATATTGTCAAAAGTCTGGGAAACCAAGAAGCTTCATTGGTGCAAACTCCTAGGAAGAAGTTAGAACTAGGACAATGTTATCATAGTGCACAAGTGAAGGTAGTGCCAAGGAGGCAACCTCAAGCTCAACCCACAAGGGTCCCTCAAGTGAACATTCCTCAACAAATGGCTACAAAGGAAAAAGACCAATCATGTAACCTCAAGCTAGGAATCAAGCTAGACCGGTTTAACAACAAAGATGGATTGAACCCACTCAACCATAAAGACATGGACAAGCTCCCACGCGTGCATAAAGACAAGGTATGATTCCTTATTTCATTCCTACATGTCATTTTTGTGGATTTGATGGTCATATTAGACCAAATTGCTTTCGATACATTAAAATGTATAGAACTAGAAGCATGATTGAAAAGAGAAAGAATAAAGCCATGATGCATGTTCCTAGGAATGAGAAAATTGATTTGCATGATCCTAGAACATCTAGAGCCCATGTACCAAAAACCACTAGAAAAGAAAAGATAGTATCTAAGTGGATTAGAAAGAATGAAAATGTTTGCCATGTTGCACAAATTACTTTAAGAGCAAATTCTTCTAATTTTTTGTATCTTGATAGTGGGTGCTCTAGGCACATGACGGGAAACAAGAGTTTCTTCGAGACTCTTGTCATGGAGGAAGGAGGATGTGTCACCTTTGGTGATAGATCCAAAAAGAGAGTTGTAGGGAAAGGAACCATTTCCATTCCCGATCTACCCTCCTTGTCCAATGTTTTGTTTGTTGATGGCTTAAAAGCCAATTTGATAAGCATTTCACATCTAAGTGATGAAGGACTTTTTGTCTTATTTAGTAAAGATGATTGCTCTATCCTATTGCCCAATGGACAAACCTTGTTAAAGGGTATAAGATCTAGTGACAATTGCTATTGTCTTAAAGCTAGAATAGTCTCTAACAATGTGTCCATGGATGAGCAAATTGAGTTGCGGCATGAAAGACTTGGCCACATGAACTTTCGGGATTTACGAACCCTTGAAAAGTTCAATTGTGTGCGTGGCCTCCCTAAGCTTGGAAAGAAAGCCAATAGAGTGTGTGGACCTTGCCAACAAGGAAAACAAACCAAAAGCATGCATAAAAAGAGCAAGTATTTCTCCACTAAAGAGCCCCTAGACCTTCTCCATATGGATCTCGTGGGTCCTATGCAAACCGAGAGTTTAGGTGGAAAGAGATACATTTTTGTTGGTGCTGATGATTTCTCTAGGTTCACATGGACATATTTTCTTAGAGAAAAATCTAAAACTTTTGATAAGTTTAAAATGTTTTGCACTAAAATTCAAAATGAAATGAATTCAAACATTAAAAGCATAAAACAGATTAGAAGTGACCATGGGAGGGAATTTGAGAATGTTTCCTTTAAAACATATTGTGATAGTGTACGCATCTCCCATGAGTTTTCTGCCCCTAGGACACCTCAACAAAATGAAGTTGTTGAGAGGAAGAATAGGGTCCTTCAAGAGATGGCCCATGTTATATTGCTAAGCAACAATGTTTCTAGGAACTTATAGGTCGAAGAAGTCAATACGACTTTCTATATAGGGAATAGAGTTTTCCTAAGGCCCGGAACAAGAAACACCTCATATGAGTTATGGAAAGGTAAGAGACCAAATGTTAGCTACTTCCACACTTTTGGAAGCAAATGCTACATTTTGAATTATCATGATCAACTTGGCAAGTTTGATGCTAAGAGTGATGAGGGTATATTCATTGGCTATGCCTTGAATAGTAGAGCCTATAGAGTTTTCAATTCAAAAACTCGAAGCATCATGGAATCATCCAATGTTTTCATTGATGATGAAAGGCTCAAGTCTAGTAACCATAAGGAGGAGGTTGTTGTTGTAGATGATTCTTCTTTGGAGAAACTTGTGGAGACTCCCAATGTTGGGACGTCTAACCTACATGAAGAGGTAACTCAACCTCTAGATAGAGTCCCCCTCTTGGACTCTAATGAATCCGCTCCATGGGTTAGAAAGCTCCATGATAAAGATGACATCATTGGAGATGTGAATGAGAGTGTTAGGACTAGACGTCAAATGGCTAATCTTATTAGCTACACTTGTTACACCTCTTAAATTGAACCCAAAAAGGTTGATGAAACCTTGAATGATGAGTTTTGGGTTCTTGTCATGCAAGAAGAGCTAAACCAATTCGAAAGGAACGAGATTTGGACTTTAGCTTCTAGGCCTAAAAGCATAAATGTGATAGGCACCAAGTGGATCTATAGGAACAAATCTGATGAGGATGGCAACATAGTGCGTAACAAGGCTAGACTTGTTGCACAAGGGTACTCTCAAATTGAGGGTATTGACTTTGAGAAGATATTTGTTCTCGTTGCCCGTTTAGAGTCTATTAGACTTCTCTTGTCCATTTCTTATGTGCATAAGTTCAAACTGCACCAAATGGATGTCAATAGTGCCTTCCTCGATGGCTTTTTGCAAGAGGAAGTGTTTGTTGAACAACCCAAGGGGTTTGTGGATGCTTACCACCCCAACCATGTCTATCGCCTCAAGAAGACTCTATATGGGTTGAAACAAGCACCGAGGGCTTGGTATGAATGCCTCACTCAATTTCTTGTTGATAATGACTACACAAGGGGTAGTGTTGACAAGACCTTGTTCATCAAGAAAAACAAAGATAAGTTATTTATAGTTCAAATCTATGTTGATGACATTGTATTTGGCTCCACCAACAACACCAAGGTCCAACAATCTGCATGTCTCATGAATTTGAGATGAGTCTTGTTGGTGAGCTAAGTTACATCCTAGGTTTGCAAATTAGGCAATTAAATGATGGGATTTTTATAACCCAAGCCAAATATGCCAAAAACCTAATGAAGAAGTTTGGTCTAGAAAATGTCAAACATTGTGATACACCCATGAGTACCACTTTGAAGCTAAGTAAGGATGCTAGTGGAAAAGGCTTGCTTTACTTGACTGCAAGTAGACCCGATATATCTTTTAGTGTGGGTGTGTGTGCTAGGTACCAAGCTGATCCTAAGGAGTCCCATCTCTCTTCCGTTAAGAGAATCATTTGCTTTGTGAATGGGACATCCAACTGTGGAATTTGGTACTCTTTTGATACTAATGCTAGTTTAGTTAGCTTTAGTGATACAGATTGGGTAGGAAATTGCGATGATAGGAAGAGCACATCGAGCATATGCTTCTTTCTAGGCAACAACTTGGTGTCTTGGTTTTGCAAGAAGCAAAACTCGATTTCCTTGTCCACAGCCGAGGCCGAGTACATAGCTGCAGGGAGTGGATGCATACAACTCCTATGGATAAAGCAAATGCTTGTCGACTACGAATTCAACCAAGGTACACTCACTCTCTTTTGTGATAATATGAGTACTATTAATATTTGGAAGAATCCAGTACAACACTCTAGGACTAAGCATATTGACATCCGTCATCACTTCATTAGAGAGCTTGTTGAAAATAAATGCATAATGCTTGAACATGTAGGCACTAATGATCAACTAGCGGACTTATTTACTAAACCCTTAGATGCTACTCGATTTAAAACACTTAGTAGATCTATTGGGATATATCTTGTGGAGTGATGTGTTTTGGTGATTGACCCCATTTAGGGAACTCAAGCAAAGAGAGCAATTGCATACTTGTTGCATGCAATATTTGACAAATTTTATGCTCCTTTTTTAATTGCTTGAGTATCTTGGTTGCACATATGTTGATATGTTTTTATCTATAAGTGTGAACCTTGCTTTGAATGCAATCCATGTCATATTTATGTTCAAACATGCACTTTTAGACTAGGAGATATACTTAGGAAATACTTTTGAATGACCTACAATGATCTCCATGACATGATGATTCTTATTATTAACGTGCTCAGTATGAAAAAGCATGAATTGATGATTGCAATTCTTAAATGCAAAGCAATGTGTGAAAAAGCAAATGAGACTCAAATGAAAATCAAAATGTCTCTCTTTCTTTATTTGTTGAACATGTCTACTATCATACGGATATCTTATCTGGAAAAATCAAATAGGGTGCAAAGTTGCCCATGACATGTTTCACTTATAAAGTTGGATATAGTTCTCTAAAATTGAAATCAATAAATTCTCTATATCCTTGCTTTTATTCATGATAAATGGTGAAATTGGTTTGAATTCTTATAGAAAACCTTTGTCATTTTGCTTTGCCAAATTCCATTGATTTTTTTGACTTGAATGCAATATGTCTTGCATGCAAAGCATTTTAATCACACATTTTCAATGAAAATAAATCTCCTTGTATCTCTCCATTTGATTGAGTTGCATAAAGTGCTTTATATGATTATGCAAATGACATGTATACTTTTGTCTCTCTTTGTTACAAGTGACCCGTTTGAAGAATACTCGTTTGCCCATCTTATGACAAAAAGGGGGAGTAGGATGTGGTAAGGGGTTACATGGTTCAGGGGTAACATGTTGGGGAGAATACACATTAATGGGGAGTAACGCTTTAAGGGGGAGCAACCCTTTGAGGGGGAGCATTGCATTCGTATACATTGCATGATGTTGTGCTATAATTCCTTAGAATGCAAATGATTGTTTATATTCTCACTCGATTAATCTCACATTTCATTAAGCTATAATGTGTAGAAACTTTGTTTTGAAGGGTTGATAATTCTACAAGTGATTGAAGACTTGAATTTTTTTTTTACTTTCTTATCTCTTTGTAATGTAGAATATCTTGTTGTCTCAAAGTTTCTATTTTGTTGTGAGGAATCAGGGGAGATTGTAAGGTCTCATTTATTTGATTGGCTTATTTTGTGGACAAACCACATATTGGGGTTTGAATGTAAGGGTAGTTTAGGTGTTTGAGATTCAAGATCAAAGTCCCTTTATAGACCTCCAGAGATCAAACACTTCAAAGGTAAATTTCTATGTACTTACTTGCTTTGAAGAGATAGTTGCACACACCCACAACCCATGCATAAGTCTTATTCTTATATGTTGTGTGTATTTATTTTGTGTGCATTAATGCTCATTAACCTCTCTTCTTGCATGTGTATTTGATTGCATCTAGTTTGTTAAACGCCATAACATGTTAGGCATTAGGATGCATTCTTTTCACTCACACACTCGCACTTGTTGCATGTTCATTGTGTGAGAAACCATGTGAGAAAGCCTTGCCTCTCACTGCCGTGGTTGTGGTTGTGGTGCCACGGTAGGGTAACCACGGCAAGCCAGGCGACAGAGATCTCTTCTCTATGCCACGGTTGAAGTGCCGTGGTTTACCAACCACGGCATCCCTAGCGATAGTGATTTATAGTCGTGCCACAGTTGAAGTGCTGCGGTTGTCCAAAACGCGGCAATAGAAAAACCATTGTAGTCGGCCTTGCATGAAAGACCAAAACACTGTAGTTTTGTTGGGAGCCTATAAATATCCCACTTTCATTTTAGGTCGTCCCCAAGAGTTCTAAAAGTATATTTTTCTCTTAAAACACTTTTTGAGAGCCAAAAATCCTCAAGAACTCACCTTTAATCACTCAAAGCATTTCCTTTTTGCATCAAACTTCATATTGCTTCATCTATGCTCATATAGAGTGCACCATGCATGGTTTTGCATCATCACATCTTTCTTTGTAAGATTCTCACTAACTTCATCTAATTTTAGTGTCTTTTTTAACACGTCTTCTCTTTATTCACTTGTATGTTTATAGAACACATGCTAGATACAAGATAGAGATTGTTTGTGATGAAATGATTGAGTGTTGTATTGTGATAGCCTTCTAGGTTGTGTTTAATCTTGATTGCTAAGCTATTTGACATGACATTTAGCTATTGATATTTAGGATTGCTTTTTATTACATATTCATCATCCTAAATAAGCATATAAGGTTCCCTAGCCTTGTTTGTTCATTGAATATCATCATATATTCACTTAGGCCATTTTATCTCTTCATTGAGAAATAAGTCTTATGTGTAGTTTGATCGTACCAAATACGTAGTATATTTAGGCCCTCATTTCCTATTCCTTTGTCTCGTTCTCATGTGTATTTTATGTATATTTTCTGTCTAATAGGATCGTTGGTGCTAATTGTAGGCAATAGATGTAATTCTGGTGTTAGAAGCGTGTTGCGAGTGTTCTGACCAAAAAGGGGTCAAGTGGTGCAAAAAGAGGTCAAGATTTAGTGGTGTATTACATTTTATACTTTTTAACAATTGAATTCAGTCAATACAAACGGAATGCTAACGTGTTAATCTATAGGGAAGGTTTCTAAAATAAAAGCATTTGTAATTATACATCTAATAATAATTCAAAGGGTGGGGGGTTTAATATTAATTCTTCCCTTTTTTCATTTTGAAATCTGACACTAAACGGGTTAGTGATCTGTTGGGACCTGTCAAGACTAAAGACTCCTCAAATATATCTATAAAATGTAAATTGTGGGACTTGAACTCCCATCACAATTCACAAACATCAAAGAGCAACGTTGATATGTGATAAGTTTTTAAAAGTTCACCAAAAACTCTAATCGATTTTCCCAGGATTCTAGTTTCAACTTTCAAGTATCTTAGTTGCTACCTACATCCTGCTGACTTTTCCTAGTGGGAATTGAGGACTTTGAGGCTTCCTCTAGAGTAGTAAAGAGAAAGGTTGGTCTCCTATAGTCCTATCTCAGGGACGGTGGATTTGATCTATAAAGAGTTGATATTTTGTTGTTTTTGTATCGCTTTTGGTTGGTAGGTAAATGTCGGATTAGATGTTCTATCATTCTATGTCTGCTCAATATATATATATATATATATATTTTTTTTTTTTGAAGGGGGTAAAAAAAAAAATTAAAAATAAGAGACTTCACTTTATGTTTATCCAAATTTCCTACTTTTTGATTTGAAAGATCATAAAAATCGGTTATAATAATTCTCGAGTCAAAGATGCAATATATAAGATTATTGTGGGTCAGGTAATGAAAAATTAAAATTAATAATACCATTTACAGGATTGTACATTTAGCATGAATTGTAAATATATATCTATGTAAAGTGTGGAAACAATTCTTTCATGGGATTTTTTATTCTGTACCGTAATTTTATATTCTAATCTTATCAGGTATTGACACTCTCAATACATACTATCAACTTTTAAAAATGCTATAATTTTTTTTTTTTTAAGTATTTAAAAAAGATATTATATGTACAATAACAACTATGCATTAATATTAGAGAAATATTATCTTCCTTTTCTATTTACCTTTCCTTTTAGTGTTATGGTTTGAACGCGTAACGTGATACGTTTTTATTATAATGCTTTACACATAGGATTGCGTCACCTTATTACATATATTTCTTTTTGGTTCAGCCATGATACATAGATGATGCATGACATGTCTGATCACATTTACCCAAAACCAAAAAAAATAAACAAAAATAAACAAAAGGGACCTGTATGATCACTGTAGTCTCCACTGATTTTAAAGAAAAAAAGTTCTCTAAAAAAATATTAAAATTAAAGGATAAGTATCCTCTCCTTACCTTATTTAATTTTATAATATTATTATAAAATTATTATTTTTAATAAATGATTAAAATGTAATTAATATTTTATTAACAATTAACCACTTGTTTTAAAAAAGTTAAAAAAATGTGATAATGAAACGAGGTGAGGTGGGAACCTGGTCCAAAACTAAAACTCTTATCTTGACTCATCCATTATGGAGTACGGACATGTAAAAATCAGTGGGCTCCAACTATAAATCAAACCGCGTCGTAAACAGGAAACATAAATGCTTTCTGATTCTCAAATCTCAATCCATATAATTTGGCTTCTGTCGCCTCGTTCAGAAGAGTGCTAGACTGCTAGATACAAACTTTGGACTCACTTACAAGCCAATAAATAATTTTCCGGGTTGCTCTTCCTTTTTCTTACTTTAAAGGATTATCATTTAATATTAATTATATATTTCTCAAAAAAAATATCAGTTATATATATTTATATATATAGTTTTTATATTATTAATTCGAACCGGTAAAAAATATATCAATTTATTATATGTAGGTCATTTGATTTAAAATATGTTTTGACAAATATATATAGTCTTTTTATTGTCAATTCGAACTTATACAAAATATATCAGTTCCTTACATGTAGGCTATTGGATTTAAATGCTTTGATTTGGGTGTAAGCACTTGTCAAAATATTTTTTAATCCAATAACCCACATGCAAGAAACTGATATATTTTATATCAATATAAACCGACAATAGAAAGACTATATATATAGTAAAACTTAGGTGTGAGAAAAATATAAATATTAATAGAAAATAAGAAAGTGAATTAATAATCATTAAATCTAGACCATTCAAACACCTAGGATTTAGAGGACATAAAAGTGTGTTAAATCCTGTGTAAAAAAATGGGGTCATGGATCTTCAACACCCTCCCCCCCCCCAAGTAAATGTTTGGTTAATTGTATTTTTAAAACTACTGTATAGCTCAAAAGCAGTATATATATGTTTATTAATTTTATCGTAAAAGTGCTTGTAAAAGTACTAAGATTAGCTATAATGACTAATATATATATATATGAGTTTAGGACTCTATTTTACTTTTTTTTTTCATTTATTATATATATAAACCAATATTTAAGTAGAATATTTAAATTGAAAAAAAAAATACTCGATAAGAACAATTAAAAGATTTTATAAATCAAATCAATATTTAAATATAATATTTAATTTTGAGATGAAATAAGGTATATAAATGATTTCAACTTGATTTCATAAGGAAAATAATGCTATTTTAAAAGATATATTACATACTGAAATAGATTATTTCATAATCACTTTTAAAAAGTAACCCCCACATACTTCTCAATATCACTGTCATAAAGATTTAAAATAACACATGTGAAGTCGTGTATCATATTGGAGGGGATGGATATCTCATTAAAAAAAATTATTATGAACAAATAGATGGAGTCCATAAACATATGAACAATTAATCTCCAGCTTACAAGTCTCATTCTCGTTCTTAGTGAAAAATACTTTAATTTGCTTTCAACTTGGTTTGGGTGCGATTGATTGTTTCTGTTTGCTTATGGTCTGTCAAAGTTTTTTGTCTTCCTTTTAAAAGAAATGCATATCATATTGTAAAACTGAAATGAACTTTTAAAATTAGGTCGAAACTTGTGAGTTATTGATTAGATATAAGAAGACTTTGACTAAACTGAAGTATATGAATCCAATAGTTGATAATTGTGAAATAGATATAAATAAAATCAGTTTGTCCTAAGGAGATAAAAACTATTAAATGACAATCTATTAAAGTTAAAGAAAAATAGCAATCTGGGAAATTATTTGTTTGCATTGTCAATAAAAGCTAAAAGATTAATTTGAAAATTTTAATATTTGTTTGTTTATATCACCACGTGAACAAAAAGAGTGGGTTGATAGAGTGAACAGAGAGGAGTGTATGACACTCCTCTTTTGGAGGAGGATTTAATAAACAGAATTGTGTTTAATCACAATTCAACCTGGCTTGTTTTGATTGGTTCTTGCAAGCAAACTTTAAATTATTTTTTCTGGGTTTCCAATTTGTAAAAAAACAGAAAAATCTTTCTTTTTCTTGGAAGCTTGGTTCTTCACTTCTTCCTAGATGTATGTTCATGTCCCAATCAAATCAACATTCAATCCACACTTATAAATATACCCTTTTAACTCGATGACAGTATCATGTGTGTAATATTGCAACAATATTCTTGTTCTACAACTAACATATTCTTGAAATTTGATAAATATTTATAGGTTAAATTTTCGAGTCCGTATCATCAAATCCAATTCAATCTAGGACTAGATGGAACCACGAGGTGGTAGTTGTAGTAGCAACAACATTCAGGGTGGTGGTTCCTCTGGCACCGGAACATCTTCGAGTTATAGGGGAGTTCGGAAGAGGAAATGGGGGAAATGGGTGTCCGAAATCCGGGAGCCTGGAAAGAAGAGCAGTAGAATCTGGCTAGGGAGCTTCGATACAGCGGAGATGGCTGCGGCGGCTTACGACACGGCTGCTTTGCATTTCCGGGGACATGATGCTCGCCTGAATTTTCCTGAACTGGCTACTTCTTTTCCCAAGCCAGCTAGTTCCAATGCCGAGGACATCCGCATGGCGGCTCATGAAGCAGCCTTGATGGTGAGAACTGCTGCTGCTGGTAATCCTCCATGCAGGGAGGAGGGGGGCAGCGGCGGAGGCCCTGGTGGTTCCGGGTTGGGTCCGATCACGGTCAGGTTGTCTCCTAGCCAGATTCAGGCTATAAATGAGTCTACAATGAATTCTCCGAAGATGTGGACGCAAATGGCCGAAGAAATGATGCTTGAAGAGTCTATGATTTTCTCCAATGAAGTTGTAGAGAATGACTGGAATGATACGCCAAGTGATTCTGTTTGGGACCCTTAACTAGGTAATACTTATATAAGACAAACAAAATTCTCAGGTCTAAATATTATTAAAATTCAAATCCTTATAATCATTCAACGTTGAATTTTAACATTCAATTTAAAAAAAAAATTTATACAAGAATTTTAGCAAAACCAATTTTATTAATGACTTAGTTATAGGAAGACATCTTCTTAGATTTATGCTAGTTAGAGGGTCCATGCCCAATTTTAGACGTAATATCATTTGGGTATTAAACTATTGGAAGATGGTGTTTTACTTATGATTTTATAAATATAATAACTTAAAACAAAAATTAGCTATCAAATTAGTGTGTAATAGTATTTTTCTTCTAGTAATGGATTTTTGTTTTTTGTTTATTTATTTTTTTGAAATAAAATATAAATCAACATCTGATGGATTAGTAAGAGGGGAATGCATTGATAGTTTTTGTTTTTGTTTTTTTTTTTTTTTTTTTTCTGAAACAGTGTTTGATAGTTTTTCAATAAAGTATTTTTGGTGGGTGAAACGTGTCACAGTTTCATGTAATTTTATTTTAATTTTTTTTGTTAAGGCTTGCAAGCGTGTGGTGTGGAGTTTTTTTATTATTTGATTTGATGTATTGAATTTACCGATTAGAACAAGGATTGAAATTTTGTTGTATACTTGTCATGATGATCAATATAATGTTCCGATTTGATGATATTTGACTTTTTTATAAGGAAAGTTAGGAAACTATATTCGTCTTTCTTTAAAAAAAAAATTAAAATAAAAAACTATATTCCTCTTCTATTTTGTTAGCCAAAAGTTATGCATTCTTCCACTGACATGACCTTGCACGAAATGAGATCTAACATGTATTTTCCGTTTCGACATGAATTAAATTAAATTGGAGAATGCACTGTACATCATCCCATTGCATACAAATACTTTTACCCTTCCATTTCTTAACTACGCAATTCCTCAACGTCTTCACATTTCACATAAGAGGTAAATAAGGGCATTTGAAGATCATGGTTCATTTCGTAAGGTCAAAGAACACTTTTTTTTAGCCTTAAGCTAACAACTTTACTTGGTTGATCAGACTAATACATTTATCTACTGTCCAAGCCATTAATGTTATCCTCTTCTGGCAATATGGGATTAGTCCAGTGCTATACTCCTCATACTTATAATGTAAATCCTCATACTTATAATGTAAATGTAATTTATTAGTCGAATCTCCTTTCCCCAAATCCTAAATTAATTTGTAGGGTAATTTGCAAAAACTTACATAGCATATATAAATAATTACACTAAAATTAGAAAAAAAAATATATCATAATAACACTCACTACCCTCTGACGCGTTGAATAACGGTTGACTACAAATAGTCAGTAATGGCAGAGGGAAAAATACACTTCTACCTTTGAACAAATACATTAATTAATTAAAATTCATAAAAAGAAAAATTTATAAGAATACAATTGAAATAAAATAACATTTGTTTTTTGATAAATTTTCTCATTTATTTTTTTATTTTTTATTTTTGATGAAATTGGACTGACTTAAGGGGGAAAAAGCATCACAAGCGATTACATGCTGAAAAACCCCTAGGCAGCTTGAAATAAAGAAAGAAAGAAAAAGAGTAACAAAAGTAATAGCAAAACATCAGAAAACAGAGGATACAGCCCCAAAAAACCTAGAGGCACGCAAGCCATAGAAGAAAAACAAAGATAGGAAAACCTAAAACATTATTTACTCATACAGTCATTACTAACTAACGAAGAACATAATGAAAGAGTAGAGGACCACCAGGAATCAGAAGGTAGACCCAAAGCATGCTTAGAGAGAGCATTTGCCATTTAATTTCCTTCCCTGAATATACGAGAAACTTTGAACTCCATATGCGAGATCTAATCAACGCAGCACTGCCAAGCTTGACGAAAATGCCAGATAATCCGAAAGAAGCTGAACAACATAAGAAGAATAACTCTCGAGCCAGATTCTATGCCAATTAAACTTCTAAATATAATTGATGGCTAAAGAAGCCGTAAAGAACTCAGCATCAAAAGCAAAAACCTGACTAAGGGGGACCGCGAAACAGTCATAAACAAAACATCTGCAAGTCCAAAAAACAACCTCACGACCCCCCACACCTAGCGAACCCAAAGTTTTACCATCCGTGTTAACCCTGATTCGCCCTGGGGCCGGGGGCGACCAGACCACACTTCTAATAACAAGAGCCTTACTAGGACGACCACTTAGACCAAACCGGTGAAGAATCAACAGATCATCAACACAGTTACACATACAACCAATCCCTAAGTGGTTCTTATCATAAACAGAGCGCCAAACAAGAGTTAAAGCAGCCCTAAAGTGATATGAACCTCACCAAGAGTAATGAGACTCAGAACCAATAGAAGGTAATGTAATCAATGATCGAGTTCTATTCAAATTTATAACAGCGAAAATAAAAGGACCTAGATCTGTTATCTATAAAGAGATGAGAACCAAAGGTATTAGAAATATTGTAGATGCCACACTCAAGAATCAGGAATAATTGTGAGTGATAAGTTAGTTATTAAAGAACCAAAGAGAAAATGCTCTCAATATTATTTCAAATCAAAAACTAGTTCATAAGACATGCCACCGTCCCTTTTAAACTAAAAATAAAAGGCTACACGCCCTAGCACTAGAAGGAAGACAAATATTTGGCATTAATGTCTTACAATCAGGAAAGTAAATGGCATACAATTTAAGGAAATAAATAAAGACTAAAACTAGCAACTAGTTGATTGCTCCTTATTTGGAAAGTTGAATTTGGGAAACAAATCGACTATTTATTTTAAGATAATTAAAATAGGAAATAGGCTGGAATTGGATTCTCTCCCAACCATACGCCGCCCATAAGTAATGCACTTCTCACAAATTCTTTCTACAACACGTTTCATACGATGCCAAAAGAAGTGTTCATGCAAAACATCTAATATCTTGGCTATACAAAAATGGTATAATCCTCCACAAGTAGTTCATAATTAGAGCTGGGTCATAATGTCCGTTATACCCCTCTAATTATATCTTTCCATTAAGTACCATTGATTCTCTAATGAACAATAAATCATACATTCCTTACGGAATTAGGAGAGCGCTCATATTGTTCAAGCCTCGAATCAATCCTTAATGGAACTACCATCTATTTTTCGTAAGGAGTGGATTCCACTATTGTGTACAAACCTTCTCAACCACAAGCCAAACCGCGATTCCAACATACGAAGTTATTGACCGGGAATGCAACTCTAATCTCACCTATCGTATATCAAAAACCACGATCCAACTTGAAGGAGTCGATAAGACACTCAGGATTAAGATCACCAATATATAGCCATCATTGTTGATATATATAAATATCATATTGTAACGGATCTTGGTGAGAGATTCATATAGATCATGGCCCAGTCCTATATGATCATATCATATAAGGTGCCTCCATTCTCATATCACCATATGAATAGTCTAGGTTAAGACCATCATACATTACAAAATGGACCGCAACTGTAGATTAACCACAAATAAAGTACCCAACTCTATTTGCCATCTATGAACTCTTTAGATTGCCCATCTCAAACTGAATACTTATGTATATGACACTCAAATACTTAGTTAGAGATTACGTCCGATAATCGTGGATGTTAAATACACATGTTATATATAAATGTATGAGACAATTTGAATGAATAACCTACTTCTTTTATTTATGTTCAATTCACATTTACAAATTACAAGCTTTAGAGCAAAAACCCTAACAAGGAGTCCTAGGGGCCGAGAATTCATGAGAAATGCCTAGGCTATTGCAAAAGTTTTCAAAGCTAGCATTTTCAAATTATTTCTCATGATCAGTCCTAATTTTCTTGATGCTTTTAATGTGAGAAGTTTTCTCATTTTGAATTTTGACACAAAGCATTTTGAATTTCTCAAAGGTTTCGCACTTCTCTCAAGGAAGTAAGTCCATGTGAACCTAGAGAAGTCCTCAACAACCACAAGAATGTATTTTCTACCATCTAAGCTTTCGGTTTGGATGGGACCTATAAGGTCCATATGGATAAGCTCCAAGGGCTCTTTGGTGGAAAGATATTTACCTTTCTTATGCACACTCTTAGTTTGCTTCCCTTGTTGAAAAGGTCCACAAATACCTTTAACCTTTTTCCCAAGCTTGGGAAGGCCTCTAACTACATTCAACCTATCAAGGACTCTCAAGTCCCTATAGTTCATGTGGCTAAATCTTTGATGCCACACCTCAACTTGCTCACTAGAGGACAAGTTACAAGAGATGAGATTAGACTCAAGACAATAGCAATTGTCACTTGATCTTTTGCCTTTCAATAAAATTTGCCCATTTTCCTTAAGAATAGAGAAATCAACCTTGCCAAACATAACCGAGAGCCCTTCATCACTCAAATGTGATATGCTAATGAGATTGGCTTGTAAGCCATCCATATAAAAAGCATTGGGCAAGGAGGGTAAACCAGGAATGGATATATTACCTTTCCCTATGACCTTTTACTTAGATCCATCACCAAAGGTGACGAATCCACCATCCTCCATAACAAGAGTTTTAAAGAAACTCTTGTTTCCGGTCATATGCCTATAACACCCACTATCAAGGTACCAAGTGTTGGAGCAAGACAACTTGGGCCACATAGCAATAATATTCATCATTCTATTCATCCTAGGTGAAACATGGTCATTCCTAGGAGCCATTGGTCAATTAGCTCTAATTTTCCTGGGTGCATGCATTGTGGCTCTTCTAAGCATATTTTTCTCAATCATGCTTTCTCTTTTACATAATTTAATATACTTAAAGCAATTAGGTCTAATATGGTCTTCAACCCCACAAAAATGGCAAGTAGGAGTAAAGTAGGAGTTCATACCATAGCCTTATGCAAGCATTTATGGCTTCCTTCTATTTTTAGTTGCTCTTGGATGTTGTGGCAACTCTCTCTTTTGTGGTTGAGCCAAGTTGGCATGCCTTCTAGGTTGAGCATGAAAGACCCCATGTTGAGCTTGTGGGATCCTTTGTTGTAGAGGTCTTGGTTGATGAGGTCTTGCTTGTGGTGGTGGGGCTCTTATTGGAATCCTTGCTTAAGCTTGCTTTGAAGATTCACCAACTTCAACCCACTTGGTTGATTGTTGAGGGGTTTGAGCATTTTCAACCTCTTTGCTCTTGACAAATGTTGTATTCTTCAAGGATGTGGCTTCCATTTCTTCCACATATCCTAACCCCTTTTTGTCACTAGGACTCTTCCCACACGATAACATCTTAACAAGCTTCTCGGTTCCGGAAGTCATCTTTGCAATCAACCATTTTGCTTCCATAAGTTCTTTCCTTAAGTTCTCTTCATTTTTCTTGACCAAGACTAACTCCATCTTCAACCCTTCTTCCATCTCTTTTGCTTTACTCATTTCCATACTTAAATGAGTAACCTTGGAAGTCAACTCAAGCTTCTCCTCTTTTAGCTTTTTTATCTCCTTCTTCTTCTACAATATAGAGTTCTCAAAGAACCTTATGAAGTCATCATAGTCCATCTCTTTATCAATCTCAACATTGGAGTTTGAAGAGTTGCTCTCACCATTTGAGTCACTCTCTTCTTTATCACTTTCATTACTCTTGTGAGAAGATGAGAAAAATGAAGTTGGCAACTTGGTTTTCATCTTCATCCGAAGACTTATCTTCCTCTTCTAGGTCATCACTATCTCTCCAAGTGACTGTCATGGCCTTTCCTATCTTTTTCTTCAAGTTTGTACATTTTGGAGCAATATGTCTAAAGCCACTACACTCATATCATTTGATACCTTTCTTGTGATCTTTCTCTTGAGTTTGCTCCACTTTTTTGTACGGAGTCTTCTTCTTCACAAACTTTCCCTTGGAGCCAAAACCCTTCTTCTCAGATCTCACAAATTGCTTGAACTTCTTTGCCATCAAAGCAATTTCTTCATCTGAGTCCTCTTCCTAATTTTCTACTTTGATGCTCTTCAAAGCAAAGCTCTTTTGCTTCTTTGGAGGTGTAATTGTAGGACCCTTCATTGATTCATAGGCCAAAAGCCTTCCTATCACTTCATTTGGCTTCATTTTTGAGTAGTCACTATTTTCCTCCAAGGCAGTCACCTTGCATCGAATCTCTCTGGAAGCGATCTCATTATCTTTTGCTTGATCCTTCTATTTGAGTAAGGATCACCAAGTTGGTGACTTTGATTAACAATATCCATAAGCTTCACTTGGAAGTCATTGAAGCACTCATCCTCCTCCATCCTTATGGTCTCAAATTGTGTCTGGAGAACTTAGAGCTTAGAGTCCTTGACCAATTCGGTTCCTTCATGAGCCGTCTCTAATATGTCCCAAGCTTTCTTTGCTATCCTTGTAGTTTGAATGAGTTTGTATTGGTTGTCATCCATGGCACATAGGATTGCGTGCATGGCTTTGTTGTTCAATTTTGAAGCCTTAAACTCTTGGGGACTCCATTGTGCCTTTGGCTTGGGAACTTCGTGTCCACCTCCCGTAGGAGTTATCATAGGTGGATTATACCCATCTATAATCACCATCCATGCACAGTCATGAATTTTGCACACATATGCTACCATATTGCCCTTCCATGATGCATAATTCACTCCGGTGAGCAAGAAAGGTCTTGTACTAGAAGCACCCTCACCCCCAATCTCATTTCCACTCATTGTGTTTCGGTGAGAATGATATGAATGCAAACAAACAAGCAAAGCACACAAGACACAAAAAAATGCAAACATATGCAATAGACACTAACAAGAGCAAAGATCTCTTAAGTATGTTAAGGAACCCGCTTTGATACCGATTGAAAATAAATATAAAACGTGTCCTGATAATCTAGATGGGGGGTGAATATGTTTTATCGAATTTTACCCAATTTTCGATATTAATCAATATTCCGAAAATGCCCCTATCTAGTTAAAAAACATATCAAGTGTACAAATTGTGGAATTATAAAATACACAAGATATTTACGTGGAAACCCTCACGGGAAAAACCAAGGGCTATTATGTGCACCACACACGAACCTCAATCCATTAATTGTAATGCGATTACAACCTAGGTTGACCATGTCAAACCCTACACGGTTACTAATCCACACTACTACCCATAGGCCTTTAAAAGTGAACCAAATCCTATGCTTGCAAACTACCAAAAGGTAAATACAAGACTTGACGCTCTAAGAGAAGAGATAAAACAATCTTAGGTGAATATATGCAATATTCAAGATGCTAAAATGCAAGGTTAGACATTTAAGCTTATCAAGGCATGGATGAACATGTTAGACATTCCTAGATATCATTTTACCAGATGACATGCATAAGAAATAGCTAAATAAGCAAACAAAGTCCTATATGAAATATCTACCACAACCAACACACAAAACATAATAAAGAAACTATGTTGAAACTATTCAAGTCATAAAGAAGCAATCTTAAGACTCGTCAAGTAAAAAAGATGCAATCTTGTATAGCAAGAACATGTGAAGAGATGCAAATGATGTTCTAGCTACAAGTCATGTGAGCAAAGAAAACACACCAAGAGAAATCATACCTAACCCATGCAAGATGATGTATGAATCATGAAAGATGAAGGGTATTGGTGTTTTAGAAGATCAAAGATCAAGTCTTGGTGATTTGTGCTTGAAGACATATTATGGCTCTTGAAAGATGTAAAATTTTCTCTCTTAAAATGAGCCAAGTAATCAAAGGATATATAAAGGTAGCCAAAATGAAATGACATCATTTTGAAAAAGTGGCCAGAAAAAGGCAGATCTGCGCCTTTGATTCTACGGCCGTGGACCGCAGAACAAGGGCGCAGAATACCAACAGTCTGGAATTCTACGGCCTATTATACGCCTTGGTCGTCGAATCAAGGGTGCCGAATTGAGACGACACCTCTGGTTCCTTTTTGGCAGCCTCATTCTGCGGCCCCTAATCGCTGATCCAAGGGCACAGAAATGAGACGACACCTTTGGTCCCTTTTCGACGGCCCCTAATCGCCGAACTAAAGGCACAGGAAAGGGACTAGAAACACTGGTCCTAATTCTAGTGCCGTTGGCTGCTAATTCAGAGCGCAAAAATCCCCTGGCAATGCATCCAAAAGACTAAGCATGTTATGGCAAAACATGCAAGGTGCAATCAAAGAAAAGCATGAAATTTGAGTGTGTGCAACTACATCTCTTCAAATAGAGTCAAGATCAAGTTGATTACCTTCCTTGAAGCTCTTGAAGCCCACAATGAATTCCTTTAACATTTGATGAGGATATTTTCAATCCTAAGCTACCCTTACATGATTGAACCCAATTGTGGTTTTGTCAACGAAATTAAGCTAATCAAAAAGAGGCACTTACAACCTCCATGGATGGCTTTGAAGGTCTCTCTCTCTCTCTTTTGTTGTGTGAAGAAGATGAAGTGTAGAGAGGTGGGTTTCTAGGTTATTTGGGTGAAGAGTTCTCTTCTCTTGTGAAGAATATGGTATATTTATAGGCTTAGTAGGTTTGGGAACGATTTAGGCATGAAAGGACCAAATTACTCCTAAAAAATGGCCTAAAAACCCGTCATTGGCAGTGCTGGAAAGTGCAGAGTGAGGGACCAATGCGGGTGAGTTGAACAACACTTTATCAATAGTGTGGGTGGAGTGTGGGTCTAGTGCAGGTGGTTGAACAACACTTTATCTTTTCTTCAACATTTCATCTCCCCGGTCTTGTCAACAGTGCGGGTGGAATGCGGGTCCAATGCGGGTGAGCTGAATATCACTTTATCAATAGTGAGGGTAGAGTGCGGGTCCATTGTGATCGAGCTCTAAATGTTCAAATTTAGCACTTCCTTTACTTGGTTTTTGTTACAATTTTCCGAGCATTTTATGCATTTAATGTTGTAAATAGGTTTTTTTTAGGTAACAAAGGTGTTTCAAAGGCACTTGGTTTCAAAATGACGAAAACAGGGCAAAGACAACAAAAAAATAGAGGAAATCCCTATTCTCACGGGTTTGTGCATAAAGACCTGACGGAATTGAACCAGCGAAGAGAAACCGTGGAGGAGAACTATTAACTCGGCGACTTTATCCCTTTTGTCTCGTGGGAATAAAGCTACCGCATGAAGCCGCGAGACCTAGCAAAGTCTCAGCCAGTGAGTTCAACCCTTCTGTCCCGTTGGAACATTTCCGTCGAACAAAGCTGCGGAAGAATCTTGTGGGTTCAGACCAACCTTCTGGAGAGAAATAAGTCGCGAAAGGAGTT
Organism: Acer negundo; assembly: GCA_035582765.1. Classification (NCBI taxonomy): domain Eukaryota; kingdom Viridiplantae; phylum Streptophyta; class Magnoliopsida; order Sapindales; family Sapindaceae; genus Acer; species Acer negundo. The sequence goes on along the minus strand of CM069231.1, from coordinate 23,416,500 downwards.
CGCGCAGAAAAGGAAAGATCATCTGTAGGTTCCTGCCGCTGGAAAAAAGTCATAGACGGAACCCACAGAGCATTCTAATGAGTTGCAATTGGATCGAATTTTGCCTCAACGAATAAGAATCTTCCATTCTACTCATCCACTTTCTGAAGCAGTAAAAGGAAAGGACCAAGGAACCCTCTTATGTCTTTGGAAAGGCCTTCCCTTTTTGGTCATCCACCACACTTACATCTAGCTAAGTAGTTAGTTTTCAAGATAGTTATTTTTTACTTAGAGCTAGCTAGACTTAGAATATAACTCTCTCTTAGATAGAAATAGCCAAGTAGTTTTCTTAGCACTTTCAAGGCAACCAAACACCCATTTTGGTACCTTAGATTAGTTATTCTCAAGTTTACATAGAAGAAGTTGTTGCTTGGATTGCAAGGAGGATCACATCTTCATCACAAGAATTGTAAACCGGTGATGTTTTCTTCAATTGTATTTCCTTTGTCCCTTGATTCTATGTGTAACTAAAACCCTCTTTGTTGGGGGATAGATTTAGTTCTTGTAAATAACCTTATTAGATAATCAATATATGTCTATTGCACTCCTTAAGCTTGTATGTGTGCTTATTAGTCTATTATGAATGATGGTGGTTTCAACCACCTTTCTCTCATTGATTGCACAATATGCTTGATGATTCTATATGCAATAAAGACCATTTGTTCATATGATACTTAGGCCATCTATGTTGTAGAGATTTGTTGAGCTTGATAATCTTTACTAACACCCTTGAGTAAACCTCCTTTAATCACTCCTATGACTTAGGGTTGTGATTAAACTGAAGGATTTAGTGCCTTCTAATTTGACATGAATAGATGCATGTTAAGGTCATTGTGAATGTGCTTAATGAATTATTGATTATTTAATAGGTTGTTATTCGAATTAATCTTTCCCCTAGCAATCCTTAATCTAGAATTGAACCTAGTAATTATAGTTGTTAATCTCACTAATTGGCAATTTATTTTAATGATTGTTAATCACCTTAGTTAATTAATTGGCATTGTTGTTAGCCTAGTTACCAGAGTTAAGACTTTCTAGTTCTATTAAGCATAAATCTGTTGTCTTGTGGGAACAATAACCCGTATTCGTGCACCCTATATGAGTTGAATGACTCGTGCACTTGCAAAGGGTGAAACACTCGTGCGTTCCCTTAATATAATTGAGGTAGAGTAATATAATTCGTAGTGGTAGTTGTAGAACTGGTTCAGGTGCGTCACAGTGTAGGTGGCTGAACAACACGTTATCTTTTCTTATCCTCTTTTTGCACCATTTGACCCCTTCTTAGCACGAAAGTCCCGAATACTATTTCTTACACCATAAATGTACGAATGCTTACAATTATAAACAAAGAGCCTATAAGAGACTCTAAAATGCAAGAAAACGAGACAAAGGATATGGAAATAAGGGTCGATCTATACAACATATTTGGCACGATCAAACACATCCAAACCAAACCCTTGCTCGTCCTCGAGCAAACGCAAGATAAAAGAAATAAGATGCACTAACAAACTGACATGATCTAAAATTTTCCTAGACATCGAAAAAGACAAAACAAAAAGCTGCAGTTCCAACTAGTGGTGAGATGTAACGAAGTGTGATTGAGAGAAGTAGACTCATGCAAAGTGTTCTAGAGCAACTCAAAGGCACGAGAGGGAAACTGGCACGAATAGGAATCGCACAACTAAAAGCACTCTCGTATCGAAGGACTACTCATTCCCACACCTCGAGCATAATTCGCTTCAACTCTAAAGCTCATGTGGATTCTCTCTTTTCTTTCCACTCAGAGTCTCAAGTTCCACACATGCAAGATATGCAAAGATGAAATTATGCATAGAATTCTAATGCATTGCATATAATTTAACATTGAAAGACTGCTAATATCTTGTGAACTAGCCTAAGAAAGGAATCAAATGCCATGGATGTAGAAGATCATGCATCAACAAACATTTCTAATCTAGATTTCATAAAAGATCAATTAGGTCTTCCCTTTTTGGTTGTAATGGGGCCATGGGGTTAAATATGGTGAACACAAGAAGTAGGAAATATTTTTAGTTCAAAGGTCATCAACCATGCTTCACTCAATTCATTACACACCCCTACTTAAGCTCTACTTGCTTCCCATTTATGAACACTAGCATCTAGGCTTACTTTCACACACATTGAGATTCAATTGTGTACTCTACTTTTGTGAGTACATTACCTTTAACAATCATGGCTTCTTTGTGCTTTTTTTTTTTTTTTTTTTTTTCTTTTGCTCATTTTACATCTGGCAATTTGGCTATAAGTGCAATTTTGCCACCTTTACAATTTTTGAGCCTATGCCTCACACACTTACAAATATTGCCTCAGTACATGCTATCTTTACATATTAGAGCTTACATCTTTCAACAACTTCCCACACACACACACACCCTACATGATTGGCAATTAAAGGGTTGGTTTGTGTTTGGCTTAAAGCTATATGGTTAACTGTAGTACCAAGTGAAAGTTAAGTGTTTGGCCTCAAATTGGCATTGGAGCACACATTAGGGATATGGAAATGTGTTTAGGCTATATATATAGTTAATGCACACACATTGCCTAAAATCATGTCAACAATTCTATTAGAACAAGGCACAAGAGCACCAAGTACCCTCAACTTAAACACAAAAAGGATGGGACTAGCTCATGACGTGCAAGTGAGACCCTAGAGTGACAACAAGCTACTCAATTAAGCACACTATGCATAAGTACACTCGCCACAAGCACACACTCCTGGCATCACACCCAAGCTAATGAAAGCTTGAAAATTTTGGTAATGCAACAATTTGTAAAAATTGACACTAAAATTACTCAAGACACAAAAGATGACTCAAAAAGGCTTCTACACCCCCAAACCAAAACCCAACACTGTCCTCAATGTTGAAGACAAGAGAGTCCGGCCTAGCAGCGTGCACCTAACACGACACAAAGCGACACAAAGCAACACAAAGCAAAACAAACCTAGGCACTAATCATGCACAATTAATACCAAGCAAAAATAAAAAGAAAAGACTCAAAACTAGGCTCAACTAATAAAAGGCAATTCATGCATCATTTAAATTAAGCACAAAGCACACATACTCTGCACCATCAATTGATCATAAACATTTCAAAATTGACGGAGTGAAGGCATGACAACCCCCAAACTGCACTAAACAATAAACACTGAAACCTATATAATCACACTCATGCTCATAATCATTTAGCATATGCATAAGAGCTTCCAGCTTAAACATCCAAAATTGAATCAATAAAATCAAGCTCAATATATGTCAATCATCCACCAATCTAATCATCCACAAATTATTTAATGGAAAGCAAATAAAAACTAAAAAGCAAGAAATAATTCAAAACCGAGGTGGGTTTCCTCCCACAATTACTCTATTTATCGTTAAGGTAAGACGTTTGCATGGCACTTTGGCTCTTCGAACTCCAAATTGCAAGTTTTCTTGAAGCAAGCAAGATTCTTGCTTTTTTTATGAGCACTCTTGCCTTACTTGTCCCTCCTAAGCTCCCAAGTTGTCTTTGTGTCCTCCCAATAGATGATAACCTAGCATTAACGTCCAAGCTGCACAAATCAATTCCTAGAGAAGCTATAGACAATTTATACACTCACAAAACACATTAGAGAGTTCAGGCAAACAAGATTCCACTCAATACGCACAATTGCCAAATTAGAGCCTAATACCATTTATTTAAGAAAACAAACTTAAACAAATTAAAAAAAAAAAAAAAAAACACAATACGAAAGAACATCTCAAGATGGAGGACAAAATTTCAAAAAAAAAACTGGTGACTTTTAAAATTGACCTATGCCCACTATTTAGTGCATATTTTCTAAAATACTTAATAAATATTTCTCAACTTTTGACGCAACAAAATAGACATGAAAATTCACACTTTTCATTTAGGAAACATTTCAAAAAACAAATTTGAAAAGGGTGTAAACTGACGTCGAAGATGGTTCACATGCAGAATTTCAAAACAGGGCATCGCCCATGACCTTTGGTCGAAGAAACATTCATAACTTTTGAACCTCCTCCCATAATTTTACGTTATTTATACTGTTAGAGATGTATCAAAAAATTGAAGAACGCTAAGCGGGTGAAATAATTTATTTCCTCACCAAAAGGTAAAGTTTAATTGAAACATTTATCCTCCGAAGTTTCAAAACAAGGTACTTTTGCTAAGGTCAAAGAAAAATTTGAAAAACAAAAAATAAAAATGACTTAAATAATGAATCCACACCCCTAAACCTAATCTAAACATTGTCTTTAATATTTTATATGACATGAGATGCATGGACAATGAATAAACAAAGCATGGAAGGCAATAACTCAAGACACAAACAACATAAACATAGCATTATAATATTTAAAGCACATAGGTGATTTCTACTCAATCCAACAAGTATTCCACAAGCACATTTAATAACATCAAACACTTCTCAAAGCATTTAAGCACATATCAGTACATCCCAATCAACTCACTCAATCATGCTTCCACCTTAAGAACATTACCCATAAACATTTAAGTTACACCAACATAAGTAGGGTAATATATATGAAAATATTGAAACAGTTAGAGGAGTCAATACCAAATTTCTAATTTGGGGATAAGCTTGCAGAGACACTACCTCTTGTTATGCTCTAACCTCATTTTAACTTGATACTCTTTGAAACACCACTTGCATCCTTGGTTGTATCAACCTCTTAGGTTGTCGTTGCGCTGTTGTTTGCTTGATGGGGTTGTTGTAGTGCAATCGATGCACTCATGGTTCTTTTGAGTTGTGCGGTCTTGGGTTTTTACTCTCTTTACGATTGTTGGACACCACTCCAACATTGATTTGATTGCTCGCCAACCTGAAATTTTTTGTTCCTTGCACAAACACAACTCAAACAACATTAAATGCATATGCTCAAGAAAAAAGAAAAAACAATAAATCGAATACAAACAAATAGAAGACTAATGAAATATTTACATTACTACACTATTAGCTAAAACTAGAAACAATCAACGAATAGTCCACCTCACCGGCAGCGGCGCCATTTTGAATTCAATTCATCCTATGTCATAATTCTTTATTCTTGCTCATGTATGTTGATGCTCAACATGAATTTAGGGTTTTAGATAATTTATTGGTTGTGTTTAGAGTGTGTTTACACCACTTTCAATCATTCTTCAATTGAATAGGTAAAACTAATCATAGCAAGTTTTTGCATCTTAGTTTTGGTTTACTTGTTCATTCACTTAATGGGTTCTCATTTCTAGTTTACACATCAAGTTTTTGAGGTAAAATATAATTGAGAACACTTGATTCATCCTAGGATCATACGGTAACAATCATACTTAATTTCAGAATGAATCATTAGCTTGATTAACATCTTTTATCAAAGTCAATTCGAAGCTTTGAGTAAACGTAGTTGGGGAGCATTGATGACCTAGTTCTCTCACCTCTTGATCACATTCACATATTCTTGTTAATTGCTTTCTTAGTTTAATATAGTGTTAATCAAATCAATCATCAAACAAAATCTCTTGGTTACTTTTAATTGCTTAGCTTTAATTAGAATTAGTTTTAGTCTTTAAATCACTTTTCCACGTGGGAACAATCCCTACTTGTCGCTATACTTATCTCATGATTTGTGCACTTGCAAGTTAGGTTTTTATAACACGATTTTACACATCAAGTTTTTGGATACTCCCAAACCTAACTTTTGCTAGCCCACGAGCAAAACAAAAACAATAAAACTAAACCTAGAAATATAAAAAAAAAAAATCCTAACTAAGCCACTTTCGTAGGGAACAAGATTGCATTGAGTGTATGCTACAAGCCTTTTAAACTTCTAGGTGTACCTAGAGGAGGAGTTTAGTCTCCTGAAGGTTTGCAGCTGTGATACCCATAAACATATCTTGCGAAAACCTGTCATCTAAAATACTACGATATGTGCCCATGTTGAGACAATATATGCCACAAATCTGAAAACATTGCTCAATTTTAGTGAAAAGCCCAAGATCGAAACATTCTAGCTTCAAGGACGCATCATCAAACGCCATAGATATAATTCGCCTCAACTCTAATTCTCACAAGATGTCTCTCATTAATTCTCACAAAACCTAGACAAAAACACTCATCAAGCATATGCAGTTGGAAGTTATGCACAAGAAAATTTCAAATTATCATCACATACAAATATATCATTGAAAGAACGCTTGATGTGAAAGCAAAAGATCTCATGAAAAGAATCAAACATTATGAACAAGATAATCACACGTCATATTTCTACTATCATAGCAAGGATAACCAGCAGATTAAATAGACTTTTATTCAAGTTGTAATGGGGCCATAGGGTGAAGGTTAAGAAAGAACGAAAAATTGAAATTCAAAAACTTAAGATCATAGCATGAGAATCTTCCGTTACCTTTTTGGCTTCGCACAAGACTCTCTATCTCCTTTTCAAGTGGATGATACCACTTAATGTTTAATTCCTAAAAATTCACCTTTCTTCCTTTATTAACTCCTTTTGAGTAGATACAAACTTTTGCAATCGTCATTGATGTTTTTGCACTCTTACATTTTATTCTCTGATTCTGTCAACACACCATTCGTTGTGGTGGTCATATTTATTTATTTATTTTTAAATAGAATAATCAGAGATTACAATTAATGAATTACTTTCAGCTTCAAAACTTTTGGATTGAATGCAACTCTTCCTTTCCTCGGCCTTAGCATTACATTATGCCCAGAGTTACATGCAGAACTAGAACATCTTCTTCACTATCTCTAAGTATGATCCCAAGCTATAAGGTATGACTATAACATTGGCTTATTTGGGTTACAGTTAATGTGGTGAAGAAAGAAAAAGACTATTAGTGTTTGGCTTCAAACAGGGCTATGGAGCACACACATACAGGTAGGAAATATTTAAGGCCTTTAAGTAGCTAAAACACACATGGTCTATATCACTTCCACTGGTTTGTCTTACTTAGGATCAAAACATAACATGCAAAAACTTTTATAATGAAAGTTCTATAATGCTAACTGTACAACCTATAGAGATCAAATCTAATGCTAAGAACCTACTGAGTGTTTAAAGAGTAGAAACAACATGACTCTCATAGTATGTCATTTTATGTACAATTTTTGGTTAAGTGAACTCACAAGGGTAGTCTCCACTATTAACCATGGAAATCTAACTTAGCATCCTATCCATTATCATATCAAAACCATGTCATAAGTCTTGAAAAATGCAATGCAGTACCATAAATGGCAAGATGTTAATGTAAACCAATTGATTAATGTATATCATATCTAAGGCACACATCAAAGTAACTCATCTTGGAAGACACAGGAACGAAAAACTCTAAAACAAACTATCACACACCCAAACCTAAATCCAACATTGTCCTCAATATTTGAAATTGAAGCACATGACAAAAAGGATAAAGGCAAGGCAAAGCAATAACGAACAAAATAAAACAGCAAAAACTAACCAAAATAAACTGAATCTTCAAAGTAACTCCTGAAAATCACAATTCTAAAAACTAAATGAAAAAGAAAAATATCATGCTGTGGACTCAAGTCCATCTATAGTGTCTCTAACAGCCATCATCATGCTGTGTGGCTCCGATTAGGCCCAAATCTATCACCTCCATGAGGCGCTGTGACGAAAACTCCTTGCTGTTGCTGGGTAGATGCCTCGGGATTAGCAACATCAAAACCTGAAACATGGTAGTAATTAAGGCTGAGTCGAGCGAACTGTGACCTGACGGATCTCATTAATCGAAAGCTGCATTGAGTCTAGACGTGTGATCATCCTAGTACTCAAACCTACTACTCATGTATCTACGTATACCCTCATCGTGGATAGCATGTACTCCACCCACTCAGGCCTTTGTTGTGATGACTCGGCTCCTATATCTTATTGAGGAACATGCATGGAATCTCCACCAACTTGCTAAGCAGGATTTTGTACCTACTGCTCCATATTATGCTGGACTGGATCATCTATGTTATCCCCATCCCGACGCCTTTTACACTTAAGAAAATCACAAATCATGGACAATCCACATATGCTTGCCTGGGTATTCCATGTTACTAGCAAAACAGGACTATCAGGCTCAGTTGTAAAATCGTTGGTGTCGTCATCCACCACTAAACCCGCTGCAGCACACATGGTAGTAATTAAGCAGGGAAAGATTATATTTGTTTCCACAACCATGGATCTCCTTCTTGATGAAGCTGGAAACATCATAGTACCTTCCTATGTTAATTGCATATAGTATCTGGGACACCTCCTTGACAATATCCCCCGTATGTGCGATCGATTTAAGTGAAGTCAAAATAAAAAGGTTCCAAAAGGCACAGTCCAGATGCAAATCACTCTTCAGTAATCTAATCCCATTCCACCCAGCTTCTCCCTCTCTACAAATCATGCATCCTAAATCGTACTTGCTGGACCAGGCTGTCTCCATATGCTCAATTGGTGGCAAGTCATAATATTCGTTAATCCTTTCAATGGAGACCACCACGGGCACTAGTCTAACCATAATCACACCATGTTTAGCGAACAGTGCATCCACCATATTGGCAGAAAACTCACGGGCAATGGTAATGTTTGCATTACAGGGCGGACGCACATATCCGGTCCATCCTCTGGCCTAAACAACCGTAGGGGTGGTAGTTTCCCCCAATTCTCCCACAGCTATCCCTCTCTCCAAAATATAATTGCGTTTATTTTTCAACATATCCTTATACACCCGATTTTCGATAAATGTTTGCTCAACGGGCCTTTTGTTCCTTCTTCTGCCTTGATTAGAAAGAGCTTGGCCTACACGAATAGTTGTCCTGGCCAAAAGTAAATAAGCAAACCGAAGCAAGTTAAAATCCAGTATGTGCGAAATAACTTTAAACAAATTTTTGGCAGCATTCTAGTAGTGAAAACAACGAACCAATTGCCTACTCCATTCATCCAACACATCAACATGCTACACATAGTCATAACAATTGTAAACAATAATAAGCCAAATTCCAAATTAATTACTAGAAACTATGTTATTCAAAATTGATAGCATAAAATCACTCCAAACTACTCCCTACACCATATCCGATCACTAAACAACACATGCAACAGAAAAAATAGTCCCAATTACGAAATCCCCAAATTCGTTCTGTAAACCCTAAATAAATAAATCGAAGAATTAAATGGGATAAGAGGAATAGGAACATGTAATATTGGCAATAATCAACAAATAATCAAAATAGAATAAGAGATTAGTTCATACCTTGTTGATTTGGTCGTGATCAGTTGAAGAATGAAGAAGAAGGAAGAAGAGAAATTTGAAAGAGATGACATTGACACCAGGTCTCGCGTGAAGTGACCTTTTATAATTAGGGCATGACCGTTGCGTATGCCGTTGTGAAAGCCACAGCGGTTGTGCAGAGGGTTACTTTGATTGGCAGCCAGCTGAACGGTGTGAAACACACTGTTTTACTTTGGGACCTCTATGGATCACACAACGGTTGTGGCAGCGCACATGGCAGTGGTTTGAACAGGTGTTCACGTTGTCAAAACCTCTGCTATTTTTGGCAATGCTAAGGCAGTGATTTTAGGGGCAGAGGATACCTCTTCGGTGACCACTCCCATAATCCACAGTGCACATGGCAGCACTTTAGACCTGACGTGCTTTTTTTTCTTAAAAAAAAAATTATTGTTTTTTTATTTTTATTAATTTTTTTTCAAACACCCCTAAACCTAAATTAAAGGAAGGGGTACACTAAATTATGTCTCAACATAAATAATGGGAAAAGAAAATACTTGGGTGGGTTGCCTCCTATCAAGCGCTTTATTTAACGTCTGGGTAAAACGCATAAGAGCCTTACGGCTCATTGAGAAGGCAGAAACCTATGTGTCTTATTTCGGACGCACAAAGGTAAGGCTTGAGTCTGTGGCCATTTACCTTGAATTTGATGGTGTCTCAAAGACTTTCAATTTCCACAGCTCCATGAGGGAAAACCCGAGTCACCAAAAAGGATCAGACCACCTTGATTTCAACTTCGATGGAAATAACCTCAACTGTGACAGATGTAATAGGACTAGCATCCCTGGATGAAACTCCTTCAGAAGGATTTTTTTGTCATGTAATTTCTTTATCCTCTTATTGTATATCTTTGTGTTTTCATAGGCATTATTCCGGAGCTCCTCAAGATCATTCATTTGCAAACTTCTTTCCTCCCCCACCTTATCTAAGTTGAAGTTTAACTTCTTCAGAGCTCAATAGGCATTGTGTTCTAACTCTACTGGCAGATGACATGCTTTGCCAAAGACTATCCTATAAGGGCTCAAACCTATCGGGGTCTTATAGGCAGTTATGTATGCCCATAATGTATTATTAAGCTTGGTTGACTAATCCTTTCGATTTGGTTACACAGTCTTCTCTAGTATCTGCTTAATCTGCTTGTTGGTCACTTCAACCTATACTGAAGTCTGAGGATGGTACAGGGTTCCCACTTTGTGTTTGACACTATAATTCTTCATTAACGTGGCAAAGACCTTGTTACAAAAATGGCTTCCACCATCACTGATGATTGCATGAGGTGCCCCGAATATGTGCTTTTTGACAAACTTCACCACCACTTAGCTATCATTTGTCTTGGTTGTGATTGCTTCGATCAACTTTGAGACATAATCCACAGCAACCAAGATATAGGTGAGCCTGTGCGGGGAGGGGAAGGGTCCCATGAAATCTATTCCCAAAACATCAAATATCTCCAGTACCAGCTGGCTTGAAAAAAGCATCTCATCTCTTTTACCAATGTTCCCTGTTCTCTGGCAACTGTCACAAGAAATACAGAAGGAATAAGCATCCTTAAACAAAGAGGTCTAGAAGAAACCTGATTGGAGAACTTTCAGAGCAGTCTTTTTGGCATTAAAGTGCCCTCCACAACTAATGTTTTGGTAGAATTTTAGCACATAGTGTTGCTCTTCTTCAGGGATGCATCTCCAAATGATCTAATCAGCGCTATATTTGAACAGGTATGGCTCATCCCAAAAGTATTGCTTGGTGATGGAGATGAATCTTTTTTTTTTTGCTTGCGAGTTCAGATCAGCTGGTATGATGCCATTTGTAAGTTTATTCATGATGTCCACATACCATGGATCATTAACTCCCACAGCCATTAGCTGTTCATTTGGGAAATTCTAATTGATTGGCACAAGCTTAGTACTCCCCTCTACGTTCTCATCCTCTACTAATCGAGAAAGTTGATCATCTACCACATTCTCGTTGCCCTTCTTATCCTTGATTTCCAAATCAAATTCTTGCAACAAAAGGATCCACCGGAGTAATCTCGGTTTCGCTACCTTTTTTGTTAGTAAATATTTCAAAGCAGCATGATTAGAATAAACAATGACCTTGGACCCAATTAAATATTGACAAAAATTTTCCAAGGAACTGACAACAACAAGCAATTCTTTTTATGTGGTGGAGTAATTCAATTGTGCATCATTCAAAGTGTGACTAGTGCAATAAATAACATGCGGTACTTTATCTACTCGCTGTCCTAAAATAGCGCCTACAGCATAGTCTGATGCATCACACATTAATTCAAATGGAAGAGACCAATCATAAGGCATAATTATAGGAGTAGATGTCAATTTATTTTTCAGAGATTCAAAAACATGCAAACATTCATCATTGAAAACAAATGTAGACTCTTTGGTCCAAGAGGTTACATAGAGAACGACTAATTTTTGAAAAGTCTTTTATAAAGCACCTACAGAACCTTGCATGACCAAGAAAAATTCTTACACCTTTTATCGAAGTGGGAGGTGGAAGTTTAGCAATTACTTAAATTTTACCCCTATCTACTTCTATGCCTTTATCAGATATCACATGTCCTAGCACTATTCCAGATTTCACCATAAAGTGGTTTTTCTCCCAACTAAGAGTTAAATTGGTCTCAGTGTATCATTTCAAAACACTAGTTAAGTTATCAAGGAAGTGGCCAAAAGAATTACCAATAATAGAAAAATCATCCATAAATACCTCAATATACCACTCTAGCATGTCGGAGAAGATTGACATCATGAATCTTTAGAAGGTGGCAGGGGTGTTGCACAGCACAAAAAGCATTCTTCGGTAAGCAAAGGTTCCGAAGGGGCATGTGAACGTCGTCTTCTCTTAGTCCTCTGGAGCTATGGCAATTTGATTGTATCTTGAAAACCCATCCACGAAACAATAATAAGTATGTCTCGCCAAACGCTCGAGCATCTGATCAATGAACAGCAAAGGAAAGTGATCCTTTTTAGTTGCCGTGTTGAGCTTGCGATCATCTATGCACACTCTCCTTCCCGTTGTATTCCTTGTAGGAATCAACTCATTGTTCTCATTGGCTACCACCATGATCCCAGATTTCTTTTGTTCAACATGGACTGGATTCACCCACTTATTGTCAGATATAGGTATATGATACCCACTATAAGTAGCTTTAAGACCACTTCCTTTACGACCTCTTTCAAGTTTGGGTTAAGTCTTCGTTGAGCCTCTCTAGATAGCTTCACACCCTCTTAAAAAAGAATACGGTGAATGCAAACTGCAGGGCTTATTCCTTTAATATCCATTATGGTCCATCCAATGGTGGCTTTATGTTCTTGGAGTATCTTCAACAGTCTCTCTTCTTTTTCTACCTCTAGATCAAAAGCTATAATCACTGGAAGAGTCTCATTCACCCCTAGGAAGGCATACTTAAGGTTAGAATGAAGTTATTTGAGCTCTAATGTAGGGGGAGAGTTCATAGATGGAATTAACAACATGTAGATGTCATCTTCTATTTTAGCACTGACTTCCTAAATATCAGAATCTTCTTCTGAACTTCTACCTGCTGAATTTCTTCATCATCTACAAAAACATCACAAACCTAATCTAGCAGTTCTTCAGATATTTCTTTTGACAATTCATCTTGCACTACCGAATTCACCACTTCAATTGAACTACACTCAGCTAAGTAACAATCATCTGCTGCTTCAGGGAACTTAAAAGACTCAAATGCTTTAAACTTTACAGTTTCATCTAACACAGTCATCGTTATCTTTCCATTCTAGATATCTATAAAAGTCTTTGCAATTGACATAAAAGGTCTCCCAAAAAGAAGGTTGAGGAAGGAAATAATGGAGCAATCATTCAAGGATATTTACGATGTGCTCTCTAAGGTGACTATCAATTTACCTCTTCTAGACGCAATTCAAAAGATGTCTGTATATGGGAAGTTTTTCAAGGAATTGAACAAGGAGAAATATCGGTTTAGACTAAAGAACCAAGAAAGGTTTGATGAAAACGCAAGTGTAGTTATTCAGAAGAGACTTCCTCCCAAGTTAAAAGATCTGGGAAGCTTTATCATTAGCATAACTATTGGTGAAGAGGGACAAGTAAGGGCTGTGCTTAACCTAGAAGCAAGAATCAACTTGATGCCTTTCACAATTTACAAGAAGTTGGGATTCAATGAGCTAAGGCCAACAAAGATGTCTCTTATTTTGGCAGACCAATCGGCTAGGCAACCTAGAGGGGTAGTTGAAGATGTCCTTATCTAAGTGGATAAACTAATCATCCAAATAGACTTTGCAGTACTTGATATGGAGGTGGACCCGAGCGAGAAAGATTTCCTAATTCTTTTTGGGCGTCCTTTCATAGCCACTGCAAAGGCAATGATAAATGTACACGAAGGGAAGTTGACCTTGAAGATAGAGGAAACTTTTCGGTCATCATTCTGGTGAACCTTGACCAAAGAGAGGAACAAAGATTACTTGAAGCGTTGAGAAGATACAAGAAGGCAATAGGGTGGACTCTTGATGACATCAAGGAAATTAGTCCGACATTGTGCATGCATAAAATCTTATTGGAAGATGACACAAAACAAACTAGAGAGGTACAACATAAGTTAAATCCTATCATGCAAGAGGTAGTTGAAACTAATTACGGTTTGTTCAATATTAATCTTACCAAATTTTCATGTATGGTCAAGATTACGAAAATACGCTTAACTAGTCAATATAATATAGCAAGTGTAATATGGTGCGGAATTTAAATAAAACTTGATATATATGTGGAAACCCAACCACTGGGAAAAACCACAGGCTGTTAAGTGTGCCACACTCGAAATTCGAAACCACTAATTGAAATGAAATTTACAACCTATGTTGACCTCGTCAAACAATACGGTCAATAACCCCTCACTTCTACCCACATGCCTTTAAAAGTGGTCCTAATCCAATTTGCTTGTGGCCTAAGCAATCTTAGTCACAAGTCTTACTTCTCAATGAAGAGATAATAAAACCTAAGTGAATATATGATGATATTCAATGTGCAAATAATGCTAGGTAACCTTAGTTGCTTATCTAGGATGATGAAATAACAATTAATAAAATCCTAGCTAGCAATAGCTAAATGACATGTCATAAAGCTTAGCTAATCATAGATTAAGCAAACCTATATCAAAAGACCGAATTCTCTTTTCCATAAATTATATGTATCAAAGACCAAATTCTCTTTTTATATATATTTATTATCTTGCACCGAATTCAACTTGCCTTATATAACATATATTGCCGCACTACTTTTTACTTACATATATTGCTATATATATCTTGCATGTGAATTCAACTTGCATATATATTATATATAGCTGTCCGAATTAAACTTGCATATAATATATATATATATATATATATCTTACTCGTGAATTCAACTTGCATATCATAATTAGGGTGACCGAATTCCTCTACCAAATAGGATTTTTGCCTTTTTGACCTAAATCCTAACTCTAGGTAGATTTCCTTAGAATTCCAAACCCTAATCCAACTCTTTAGTGTATTTTGTGACTATATCAAAGACTTCCTAATTTTACTAGATAAATAAATTCCTTTTATTAATCTACTTATCAAATAAAGACTTTGATTCTTATTATACTACAAACAATAGTATACTACTAAGAAACATATTTCCTAGTCGTAAAAAGATTTTGATCATTAATTAAATTATAAAATGAAATAACATAATAAGCTAATTTATTAGCCTTGTCCCCCAAGTACTCTATCATGGGCCATATATTATGTTTCCATTTTATTTAATCCAATGGACCTGAATTAAAAAGCCTATATGTGAACTAGACCCATTCTTACTAAAAGAAATAAGTCCACATATCTTTCATTAATATATTAATATAATTTAACAGCCTATTAAATAAATAATGTGTAAATTATATTCTTAATATATTAAGTACAATTCTAGATGGACCCATAAATAGGTCTGGTAGAATATATCAAGTGATCCATGCAAGTCCGTGTGGATTGGGGATCTTGGCGAGCTATCTAAATTTAAGCTTCAATAGACATAACCTAATCTCAGTCAACAGATTATTCACTTAGGCCCGATCTATTAATTTTAGCTCATTCCACTAAAGAGCTAAAACTATACTCTTAAATAAAGTTAGAATAAGTAAATGTTTCTCATTCAAACCTTAGACAATCTTATTGGAGATAGTGTATCATTTTGAATAATATCAGTAATCACCAAGAGCTCATACACCGCCTATAGCTCTCCTAGTTACCAAATTTACTCATATTACCACATTTTGAACTTTGATATTTTGACTTGTTCAGAAGCCATGTTTCAATAGTCACTATCGAAAACTTAACGTTAAAATTTAATATCCAATACCTCATAACATCCATATAATAATATTATACACTAATTTTAATAAATAGAGCCACGATGTCCATATCTATAAATGAAGTCCTCTATCGATTAACAAATGAATACCACAAAACTATCGAGGATAGACTATGCTATATAATCGTACTCATTGATAACTCAAATGATAACACCTACAACCATAAGTCCATCATTTATCTCCAGATTAATATAGACTATCTCATTGTCCTCATAATGAAAAAATTTTATCTACTGATGTTTCTGTTTAAAGTATTTTATTGTGATCATATTCAGTGCTCCTAGTGCACTGTATTCTTTTACTCAAAGACACTTTGATGATTTAGACTCATCATATCTCATTTGATCACACTTAAATGCTAGCAAAAGAATCTACAACTTTAATAAGGTAAAGGTGCCCAACATTTATCTTAAGTTGAGAACAATATTCAATACTAACTAAGGAATTGTATTTATCTCATACATATCCAGATGTATGAACAATTCTTTATATCTCATAGTCTCTTGACCTTATGATTATTTACTTTGACAATTATAATAATTAAACTATAAATGCTATAAGATTTGTTAAATCAGAAATCAGTTTATTAATATGAAAAGATTGTTAATTACATTTTAACACTATTGATATTGAGAATAATCCTAACAATCTCACACTTATGCTATAGCAAGTGTGTCATATCTCTCATTTCCATATTATTTAGGTGCCCATCAAAAACTCTTCTGAGGTAGAGCCTTTTTGAAGGGATCCGCTAGATTTTCTTTCGACGCGATTTTGGTAACCGTCATGACACCCTTATGTACAATCTCCGTTAAAAGATGATACTTCCTTTCAATGTGCTTTCCTCTTTTATGACTTCTTAGTTCTATCGAATTAGCCATTGCGTTACAGTTGTCACTGTAAAAAGTGATCTTCTTATTCGCATCAGGAACCACTTCCAAGTCAACCAAGAATTGGCGGAGCCAAACAGCCTTTTTAACAGCTTCGCATGCAACAACATACTCAGCTTCCATGGTGGCATCAGCAATACAAGATTGCTTCATACTCCTCCATATGATTGCTCCTCCTCCAATAGTAAACACAGATTATGATGTGGATTTTCTAGAGTCAGAATCTGCATACCTAATGGGAATTAAATCCCGTCAAGAGCATACAAGCATATAATCTCTTGCTCTCTTGAGATACTTAAAATATGCTTGACTGCCATCCAGTGATTAGGACCAAGTTTCGATTGAAACCTGCTAACTATGCCAACAGCAAAACAAATATCTGGTCTAGTACAAAGCATTGTATGAGACTTCCAACAGCCAAGGCATATGGAACTCTACTAATGAATTGCTCTTCATGCTCATTCTTAGGAACTTGTTCCTTAGAAAGTTTGATTCCATGTCTGAAAGGTAACATATCTTTCTTGGAATCTTGCATGGAGAATCTAGACAAGATTTTATCAATGTATGAAGCTTCGGATAATGAAATCGTTCTATTCTTTCTATCCCTTATTACTTGGATACCAAGAATATAACTTGCTTCTCCTAAGTCCTTCATATCAAATTGTTTTGCTAACCATTCTTTTATTGATGTCAATACACCTACATCGTTTCTAATGAGTAGTATATCATCAACATAAAGAATGAGGAAAACCAACTTGTCCCCTTTAATCCTTTTGTACACACATGGTTTGTCAGAGTTTTGAATAAATCCAAAACCTTTCACAGCTTAATCGAACCTTATGTTCCAGGATCTAGATGCTTGCTTTATTCCATATATGGACTTTTGTAACTAGCATACCATTTTCTCTTTGCCTTTTCCAATGAATCCTTCTTGTTGCATCATATAGATGCTTTCGTCAAGACTTCTATTAAGGAAAGTTGTCTTGAAGTCCATTTGCCAAATCTTTAAGTCTAAAGATGCTACAATGGATAAGAGTATCCTAATGGATTTAAGCATGGCCACAGGAGAGAAGGTTTCCTCGTAATTGATACCTTCCTTTTATGTGTAACCTTTAGCTACTAATCTAGCTTTGAAGGTTTCCACCTTTCCATCCATTTCTGTTTTCCTCTTGTACACCCACTGGCACCCAATGGGTTTTATCCCTTTAGGCAAGTCTACAAGAGACCAAACTTTGTTATTAAACATATATTCAATTTCAGATTGCATTGCCTTTTGCCAATGGCAACAATCAATTTCCTCCATTGTTTCTCATACGTGTATGGATCATCGTCATCCGAGAGATTCTTCACTGATTCTCCTAGACCCATATATCTCTCGGGTTGATTTCTAATCCTACCATTACGACGATAAATTGTGGAACTTACAATTGGGTTAGGTTGTGAATCCTCTTCTGGAATTGTATCTCTTAACATCTCATTCAGGACAATTCTACTTTTAGGCACAAAGTCATTAATATAATCCTTTTCTAGAAATTTAGTATTTGTTGAAACAAATACTTTAAGATATGAAGGATTATAGAAATAATATCCGTTAGTTCCTTTTGGACACCCCAAAAAAATGCATGTTTTCGAACGGGACTCCATCTTTTCTGCCTTTCCTTTTAACACATGTTCAAGACAACCAAATATCATTAAGTGTTGTAAACTAGGTTTTAGCCCAGTCCACAACTCATACGGTGTTTGAGGAACTGACTTAGATGGTACATCATTTAGAATGTACATTGCAGTTTGTAAAGCATATCTCCAAAAAGATTTAGGAAGTGTTGAATAACCCAACATAGACCTAACCATGTCCAAAAGAGTTCTTTTTCTCCTTTCTGATACCCCATTCTATTGAGGTGTACCTGTTGCAGAAAGTTAAGAAACTATTCCATTATCAATAAGATATTGTTGAAACTCACCAGATAAATATTATCCACCACGATCAGATCTCAAGACTTTTATGTGTTTCTCAAGCTGATTTTCTACTTCAGCTTTAAATGCTTTGAACATGTCAAAAGTATCTTACTTATGTCTCATGAGATACGTACAGCCAAATCTAGAGTAATCGTCTGTGAAAGTGATGAAGTACTCATAACCACCTCTAGCTTGAATCCTTATAGGACCATATACATTAGTGTGTGTTATTCCTAAACATTCAGTGGCTCTTCCACCTTTGGTCGTGAACGACCTTGTAGTCATTTTGCGTCCCAAACAAGATTCACAAGTTGGTAGATCATCAACCTTTAAGTCACTTATCCATCACTAACCAATCTTTTAATCCTATTAAATTTAATATGACCTAGGCGCAAATGCCATAGGTAGCTTTCATCATTTGATAATTTCACTCTTTTATGATTAGGTTCCGTTAATTCCGTTTATTATAAGTAAGAGATATTTCTAAATAGAAAGAATAAACCATTTTCCAATATACCTTTGCAAATAATTTTGTCATTCTTACTAATAATAAAAACTTTATTAAAAGTAAATGAATAGCCAAATTTATTTAAACAAGAAACTGAAATTAAATTTCTCTTGAATTGAGGTACATAATAAACGTCTATCAAATCTGAATGCCTACTAGAATCTGGAATTAAATCTAATATCTCCCACTGCACTTGCAGAAGCTAACATTCCATTGCCCAAGCGCAAGTTGATTTCATTGTTATTCAGCTTGCAGCAATAACCCAATTTTCCTTTTTCCATGTGACATAATTGCCACTAGTTAAAGTATTGTCTTTTAGGATGTTGATTAGGGATGGGATCATGTTTTCTGAATAAATAAAAAAATTATATATATGTAAATAATCATGATAAAGCACTTTCGAATATTTATCTTGAATTAAATAAATAATTCAATTGCAAAATTCATCGGTGATCAAACATCCATAAATGTTACTCCTCCTTTGGGATTTCACACCATTTACTAGTTGGACTAGGTCCCACCTAATTGTTTACATAGCAACCATCATTTTCAATTTTAGCCTTGCTATTTTACTGACAAGAACTATTGGGAGGATATCAATAAAATCACATTGAGTGTATTACCAAGATATCGACCCTCAATTTTCTTTCACAAAAATCCCTCCTTTGGGAATAGATCTCGTTTGAGTCAATTGTCTAGTCTATCCTTGTAAGGAAGTATCTTGCTAAATTCCATGCATGGATGCCCTCTGGGGAAATTAGCAATAAAACATAAAGCTCAACTAACCTTGGAATCCATAGGTTTTGCAAGACACCTTTTCCCACTCAATTATTTAAGGTGTGTGATTAAATTTAATAGAATGATTTACCATGTTATCTAGATGCCAACTAGATAGTCTTTTGACCTTATGATTATTTACTTTGACAATTATAATAATTAAACTATAAATGCTATAAAATTTGTTAAATCAGAAATTACTTTATTAATATGAAAAGATTGTCAATTATATTATTACACTCTTGCTATTGAGCATAATGTTTACAATTAGATCATTCCTTAGTCATGCGTGGTTCTATAGGCATTTCATTAATGGTTTCTCAAAGATTTCAAGACCCTTGTGCACTTTCTTTTTAAAGGACGTGGAGTTTCAGTTCAATGATGAGTGTGCCATTGCCTTTAGGATTTTGAAGGAGGCACTAACTAGGGCTCTCATTATCATGCCACCAAATTGGAGTCTCCATTTTGAGCTTATGTGTGATGCTTCAGATTATGCAATAGGATCGGTTTTGGGGCAGGGAGTAGAGAAGCTCACACATGTCATCTGTTATGCATCACGTACTCTTTTTTTTTGGGTAAGTAAATAGTATCAAAGAAAAAAGAGAAAGAATGTACAAATACAAGGGGCATACCCCAGGAAGCAAAGCAAGAGCTAAACAAAAGCTCAAAACATGCACAAATGCACGAGCAAACAAGAAACAAGAGCTCGTAAAGGGCTCAAAACAAGCTCAACAAAAAGTGCAAGCAACAAACAATAGCAAAGCAAAAAAAAAAAAAAAATAAATTAATTAGCGTTAACAATCTAATTCAAAGTAATAAGCGGGTGATCCTTTAGATTGATTAAGGAGAGCCGACAGCGAATGGTGTCAATAATTGTGCGAACAACAACCGAACTAGACTTTTTGGTACCTTCAAAAATTCTACAATTACGCTCTCTCCAAATATGATAAAACAGCCACAACAAGACAAAGCTTCTTTGTAACAATAATAGGGGTGTCCCCTCTCCAATGGGCAGAAGCCCAAGCAATAAAGCATTCCAACCAAGGCCATTCCAAGGAGACCCACAATAATTCAGAAGTTGAGTCCAAATGGCTCTACTGAAAGAGCACTCAAAGAAAAGGTGAGCATGAGATTCAATATAGGAGTTACAAAGAACACAAGTAGTAACAGCCCTAGGGTCATATTTATGAATGCGGTCACGGGTGGATTGCCTACCTCTAACAGCCATCCAAAGGATGAAACTCATTCTCGGAATGTTTTGAGGGAACCAAACCAGCTTGAACCAAGGAACAAGAGGGTGAGGGGCTTTAAGAGAAGCCAAAGCAGAAGAGGCAAAGTAAATACCATTGGAAGAAGGGAGCCACCTAATACTATCCTCTAGATCGGAGTTAGGATTGTAAGTAGGCATTCGACTTCTAATTTCAACAAGATCAATGGACATAGCAACTGGCCATCTCCAAGAATCACCAAGAACAATGGTATTAACTGCTGCGTTGATAGGGAGGCCGGAATCATAGAAAGGAGAGGACCATCCGGATGCCAATTGTCAAACCATAAGGAGGTACTAGAACCATTGCCAATGAAGTGCTGAATTAAAGGACGAACAATAGGCCGAAGATGGAGGAGTTTTCTCCAATTCCAAGAGCAGATATTAGGAGCTTTAGCCTCCCATATGTTACAACCTTTTAGATGATAGGCTTTGATCCAAGAAGACCAGAGATTATTCGTTCCATAAAAAAAAATCCAAAGATGCCTAATCATCAAGGCCTTGTTCCACGAAGAGAGGTCCATGATTCCAAGACCACCCTCTTTCTTAGGGAGACAAATATCAGACCAAGAAATCTTTTGGTGAAGAGAATGATGTCTCTACTGGAATGACAATTTCAGCTCCGAAAACCATAGAATAGGGTGTCTCACCTGTTGAGTTTCTTTCTGTGGATTGATAAGCCTATAGCACCTGTGGTAATTTTTCTGCTCAATTTCCTTTCTTTACTGCCATCTTGGCTTTTAGATTGTGCTTGATTATCTTGTTCACTACTTCTGTTTGTCCGTTTGTCTGTGGGTGAGCTGGGGATGCATAATAATTATTAGTTTTGTATTTCATGCACAGTTCTCTGAACTTTCTATTGTCAAATTGTATCCCATTGTCGGTGATGATGGTATTTGGTATTCCGAACCTATATAAGATATTCTTCTTAATAAAACTGGTGGTGTTCGCCTCTGTTATGTGCACTAATGGTTCGGCTTCCACCCTCTTTGTGAAATAATCTACAGACACAATGACATGCTTTGGTCATTCGACCGCTATGGGCATTGGGCCAATGAGGTCAATTCCCCACATGGCGAATGACCAAGGGGAAGTGATACTCTACAGGTGTTCAGGGGGCTGTTTGATGTTATTCGTAACTTTTTGACAAGCTTCGCATCTAGCTGTTGTTCTTTTAGCATTAGTAAACAGTTTTAGCTAGTAAAACCCTTGCCTTAATGTTTTGTGGGCTAGGCTGACTCCCCCTGTATGGTTCTCACAATTTCCACTATGCATGTCATTTAGTATTCCTTCAGCTTCTTCCAGTCCAACACACATTTGTAGTACTCTAGAGAAACCTCTTCTGTATAGTTCGCCGCTGAGGACTGAGTACCTTGTAGCTTTGTACTTCAGTCGTTTTGCTTCTAGCGGGTCACTTGGCAACACATCATTGATAAGGTGTTCTTTGATTTGAGTTGTCCAATCATCTGGCATGTTCTCTATTACACCAACTTCAGTTTGTTCAGCTATGCTCGGTTGGGGTAGATGGATTATGGGGACTATTTGTAGCCAAATGTTGACCGTTGCCGAGGCTAATTTGGCCAGTTCGTTGACCTATTCATTCCTTTCTCTTGGGATTTGTACGATCCTGAATTCTTTAAATCGCCCTAATAATCCTTTTGTTAAGTCTAGATAGGCGATCAAGTTTTCATCTCTCGCCCGGTACTCATCCAGCACTTGGTTAACAATTATGTAAGGATTCTCATATTGTGATTGGCTTATTTCGTGGGCAAACCACAATTGGGGTTTGAATTGTAAGGGTGGTTTAGGTGATTGAGGAGCAAGCTCAAAGGCCCTTGTTCAAGACCTCAAGGTTGATAAGCATCAAAGGTAAAATTTCTATGTGCTTACTTGCAATTGAACTGATTAGTTGCTCACACTCACAACACATGCATAATTCTTATTCTTGTATGTTGTGTGTACTTTTATATGTGCTAATTTATGATCATTTATATCTCTTAATGCATTTTTTTATTGATTGCATCTTAGGATTAGAATGCCATGACATTTAGGCATTTAGGATGCAAAATTTGTAAAGGGCGTTGTATAAAGTGTTGTATGTACAGCACCCAACTAAGACCTGGTTGAAATGGGTTTTTAATGCATCAGGTCTGATGCATTTTGTGCATTTTTATTGAAGGCGCTGTACGAGCACTATTCAAAGCGATGTACGTACAGCGACTATCAAAAACCCAAGAGAACAGAGCATTGGCGTTGTACAGGCGCTCTACAGAAGCGCCGTACTACAGCGCCCAAGGCAAAAACAGGGGAACTTATTCAAAACGGTGTCACTTCATCTTGACACCCTATATATATGTCTCTTTCATCTTAGGTCATTTTTTAAGAGTCCAAAAAGCATATTTTTCCCTTAGAACATATTTCAAGAGAAAAATAATCAAGAACTCACCTTTAATCACTCAAAGCTAATCCTTTTTGCATCAAACTTCATATTGCATCATCTATACTCACATAGAGTACATCCATGCATGATTTTGCATCATTACAACTTGCTTGGTAAGATTCTCACTAACTTCATCCAATTTTAATGTCTTTCTTAACAAGTCATCTCATTATTAACTTGTATGTTTTTAGATCATATGCTAAATACAAGATAGAGATTGTTTGTAATGAATTGATTGAGTGTTGTATTGTGATAGCTATCTAGGTTTTCATAATCTATGTTTAGCTAAGATTTTTGACATGTCATCTAGCTATTGATATCTAGGATTTCATTAATTGTTGTTCATCATCCTAGATAAGCATCTAAGGTTACCTAGCTTTATTTGCTCTTTGAATATCATCATATATTCACATAGGTTTTATAATAACTTCATTGAGAAATAAGTCTTGTGTTGCTACCTAGATTAGGCAGGTATAAATCACAAGCTAATTGGACTAGGTTCACTTATACCGGGATTAGGTAGGTGTGTGATTATTGACAGGGATTAAGTTGTAATCGTTATCATATTTAGTGGATTCGAGGTTCGAGTGTGGCGCACTTACTAGCCCATGGTTTTTCTCGTGAGGGTTTCCATGTAAATATCTCGTGTCATTTACAATTCCACACTTTATACACTTGATATATTATTGTGACTAGCTAGGGGTATTTGCATAAATTTGACTTATAACGAAAATTGGGTAAAATCAGATAAAATCTATTCACCCCCCCCCCCCTCTAGATTAATAATAGACACACCTTAATTTGTTTCAAATTACCTGGGAATCAATGAAATTTTCTATCTCGTCAAATCTCAAAGCAGTGCATACTCTCAAACCTGCTATTAGTGCTTCATATTCTACTTCATTATTGGTAGCTTTAAAATCAAAACGCAGGGCACATTCTACTGAATCTCCTTCCGGGGTTGAAACCACTATCCCTGCCCCACTGCCGTGCGTATTTGATGAACCATCGACATGGAGTTGCCACTGGAAATTTTTCTTCAATTGCTCCGCCATTATCTTTTCCACTTCCACGTTTGGCTCTATAAATTCTACAACAAAGTTTGTTACCGCCTGACTTTTGATTGATGTTCTAGGGAGGTATTTGATGTCGAATTCGCTCAGTTCAATGGCCAATTTGGTCAGTCTTCTGGATACCTCTATTTTCTGTAAGATTAGTTTGAGCGGACAGTTTGTGTATACCTCGATCTGAAGGGCTTGGAAGTAAGGTCCTTGTTGAAGTTATTAGGGCGAGTGCCATCTTTTCAGCTGGTGAGTACGACAGGTGATAATAATTTGCTTGTGTAGTACATCGGTTTTTGGACTCAATCTTCTTGTCTGACTAGTACAGAACATATAACTACCTCCGTGATAGACAGGTATATCTAAAGTGTTTCCACATGAAGCATCTTTGAGAGTGGTGGTGCCCGACCAAGGTAATCTTTCAGAGCCTGGAAGGCTTGTTCGCAATCTTCATTCCATTCGATTCCTTTTCCCTTTTTGAGAGCCCTGAAAAATGGTAGGCATCTGTCAGTCAACTTTGATATGAATCTGTTTAGTGATGCCAAGCTCCCCGTGAGCTTCTGAACATCTTTCAAGTTTTTTGGTGAAACCATGTCGGCTAGTGCTCGAATCTTATCAAAGTTCACTTCTATTCCACTCTGATATACTTGATATCCAAGGAATTTGCCAGATTGTATATCGAATACATACTTAGCAAGGTTCAGCTTCATGCCGTATTTGGTTAGCACGTCGAAGGTTTCCCGTAAAACGCTTGCATGCTTGTCGATTGTTATTCTTTTTGTTAGCATATCATCGACATATACTTCCATGTTTCTCCCTATCTGTCTGGCGAACATTTTATTAACCAACCGTTGATATGTTGCCTCTGTATTCTTCAAGCCGAATGGCATGACTTTTAGCAATATGATCCTTGGTCGGTTGTGAATGCTAATTTGTCTTCATCTGGTTCATGCATCTTGATCTGATTGTACATTGAATATGCATCCATGAAGCTCAAGAATTCATGTCCGGCAATTGCGTCGACCAATTAGTCAATTTCTGGTCACGGGAAGCTATGTTTAGGGAAGGCTTTATTTACGTCAGTAAAATCCACACACATTCTCCATTAATTATTCTTCATTTTCACTAGCACAACATTTTCTACCTATTCTGGGTAATTAGTTTCTCTGATCAATCCTGCTGCGAGCAATTTGGCCACTTCTTCCTTTATGGCTGTACTCCACTCTAGGTTGAAGCTTCGCCTCCTCTGTATTACTAATTTGACTTTGTCATCTATCGCCAAATAGTGAGAAATCATATTCGTGTTGATCCTAGGCATATCTTTATGACTCTAGGCGAAGATTTCCTTATATTCCTTCAGTAAGTCTATTATGCTCGTCTTGACTGGCTTATCCAATTTTTCCCCAATTTTAACAGTTCTGTCAAGCTCTCTTTCGAAAAAAATGACAACTTCGGTTGGTTCCTCCTTTTCCCTGTTCGTCTTATCTCTTGAGTCGAGCTCGAAACTCTTGGGCACTTCTTTTTCGGCCTGGTCAAGTTTGAACACGCTCAGAGCTTCCACCCCCACTTTGTCCTTAAAGACTGATAAGTTTGCTCGGCGAGCCATTTCTTGTGATCCCCTAAGCTCCATGATCCCAAATTCCGTTGGTAATTTTACTTTTAGTGCGTATGTTGATGTGACTGCTCGAGCCTTATTCAGGAATGGTCAGCCGAACAATGTGTTGTATGGCCAGTTATAAATAACGATGACTACAAAATCTAACAAAATTGTTCGTCGGCAAGATGCAATGTCGAATCTTACTGGCAATTTCACAGTTCCCAACGATCTTATCTTTGTTCCCCTAAATCCCTTTAGTGGTACGTGAAATGGTTCTAAGTCTTTCCAGTCAAGCCGCAATTCATCATATACCTTAGCGCTCAAGATGTCAGCCGAGCTACCATTGTCAGTCATCACACGCAGTACATCCCTGTGAGCTATTTGGACTCCCACTACAATTGCATCATTTGGTTTTACATCAATTCCTTCTGAATTTTTGACGGTTAAGACTATTTGATCCCATCCTTTCTTACCTTTCTTAAGTCCTCGATGCACGGAGTTTACTTCTGTACTTTTATTTTCATTCATCACTTCTCGAACTTCGGTCATTCTTTCCCTGTTGCTGCAACTAGTGTGAGGTTCACCGAATTTAGTGTTTATAGTGGCGCTCGGGCTATTCTTTCTAGGACTCTTTCTTTCTTGTCCGCCTCCCTGGTTGTCTTGGCGACCCCCGTGCTTGTCTCCTCTTAAGGTGAAATCTTTAAGATGTTCGTCTTTGATCAGACTTTCTATTTGGTCCTATAATTGGAAGTGTTATGCCCATGATCTTTTTGGAAACAGCAGTACTTTATCATGTCCTTCCTAGCATTGGCAGACTGTTGTCTAGGATACTTGGCGAATCCTTTATCTTCTACCACTGAAAGTATGTCCTCCTGGTCATTTGTTAGAGGAGTGTAACTGTGGACCTCGTAGCAGCGAGATACCTAGATGAGGCAGTAGCAGGGTACCTGAATGTAGCAGCAAGGTATCAAGATGCAATAGAGAGGTACCCGGATAGAATTGGTGGTGGTATACTCTAATAAGGCGTTCAGGTACCAGGACTTGGAGGCGAGGTACTCAGATGTTGCAGAGGGTTATCCTGACGTGACAGTGGTGTACCCCAGAGTTTGTGATAGCATGATCTTTTGTTTCTTGTAATATTCGTTTGTATTTGATATAGCCTCCTTTCTAAGGTAGCAGGATACTTTTTACGGTTTCCCTTACCTCTCTTCTTAGTGGAAAATTCTTCTTTGAACCCCCGCCAATTTGGGTGGTTAACAGAAGTCCCCCCTAACTTTAACACTAGTACTTTGTTGGGTTTGGAGTCAGGATACCTAGAACGTTTGAGGAATTTTCATTCATCCTACATGATTGGATTCCCTTATCTAGGAAGAAATCTTCCTCCTACACTCCTGAATTTAATGCGTTGTACACGTGTTGATGCCGAAATGGAAGTTAATTTGAATGAAACGGTTTAACGTGATTTTCTCAAAAATCACCTTTAACACGTCTCCGGTATTTAATTGCAGTTTCCAGTTTTATTCTGGTAATCGTCCCTTCTTCGTGGTATATATATACCAACCTTCCTCCTTTTTTCTCACTCTACTTTCAAATTTTATACTTGCTTCCTTCTTTCTATTTCTCTTTATTCTAGATTATTGTGCCCTTTTATTCTTTAACTTCTACTTTCTTTCATGGCAACTCCGTCGAAACCCATCGACGGCTGTGATGAGCCATTTGACGCTGAGAAGGTGGTTTCGGTTGAGAGTACCCCTCATGATCAGAGGAAGAGACGTCGCGAGGAAGGCAACACTACAGGGAGCTCTATCCCAGCTTAGCGCCGATATACAAGGAATCCTAGGATTGGGTCAGAATTCAACAACAAATCCAACAATCCAGTCAAGATTGCTGATAAAGAAGTGGATGAGGATGAAAATGACGACAACAACGAGGAAGGGGTTCCTACCGAAATACCAATCAGGCATGCTATCACTCTTCCTTTTGAAAACCGAGTTAACATTAACTCTGCACAATTGATAACCTAGCCCGTTTGAGGAAAAAGTACCGAATTCATGATGCCATTACTCTCGTTATGATATCTATACCCCAATTACAGGCGAGGTCCCCATCCACGTGGCTGCTTTTGAGCGTGGAGTCAAGTTGCCTCTCCATCCTTCTCTCCTTAAAATACTAGTCGCCCTTGGTCTTGCCCCAGTACAAATCTCACCCTGGTTCTGAAAGCATCTTATCGGATTCCTAGTGCTCTGGAAGCAATAATACGAGATAGATGGCACCGTGTGAGAGCCGGGATATAACGACGTCTGGTATATCTTCCAGGTAGAAGCCCTAAAGTCGAGCCCCAACGACTAGTTTTATTTGAGGGCAAAGAACCCCTTGAAGTTCATCGTCCCAGGGGCTGATGTAAGGTATGCCCATCCTTAGCGCGAGGAGTGGGTCATGGTAAGAGGAGATTGGGGCAAACTAGTCTTCATTCGTGGGGTTGAGCACTCAGTCCCCGTTCAATTCAACAAGTAAGAGAAATAGGGCAAAGGGAAAATCTCTAAGGAGTCGCGATGTATCCTAGAGAAGATCTTGGGCCAATTATACATGAATATGAAGTACCCCACCTACGATCCTTTTGATGGTGGCAAGGTAGATTGACACCTAGAGATCTCCCTAACTATCCCGCATAAGTAGCATCCTATATCCTGCTGCTCTTTACTTGAATGGTTTAGCATTGTATACTGACTGACTAGGTAGTTTTTGCAGCCTTTCCGTCTATCGCACTTTAAGCAGTGCTTAAAGATTCTTCTTCTCCTGCTTTACGACTCTCCCGCTGCCAACGTAGGCGTTTCACTTAGACCTAGCCGGCCTACAACTACCCCTCTTTTGACCCCGACTAAATCTTAGCTGAGTCCTCCTACCACACTCCTTGTCCCGCCTACAAACCGCTCCCCTTTTAGTGAGATGGCTGCTAGGGCTGCTAGGGCTGCCAGGGTTCGGGATCTTTCTAGTCAAACTCAAGGGAAGACTTCAGCTGCTCCTTCAGTTACCCTTTTTGAGTGTTCTCCAGTAATTCCTCCTCCTCCACCTCCTACATCTGCAAGGCGGCAACCTCGACTAGATAGGGCGAGGGATGTCGATACCTTGACAATACTCCCAACTGATCAGCCTTCAAGTTCCCAGTCGCTGGATAAGAATCTGGAAGAGGTAGTAGCCCGATTTTTGAAGGTATGCCCGTGTGGAAGTATGTTGGCTAAGACCTCAATGCCTTGGTATATCATGGTCTCTAAGGGAGCATCCCTTCTGGCTGAGGTATAATTTTCTATCATTCTTCCTACCTTATACAGTCAGGGTATGGTACTCATCGTCTTTCCTTTTCTTGTAGGCATTTAGATTTACTGTGGCCATGGAAAAACAGGTGACTGTTTTTAGGGAGGCAACTATCTCTGCCTGGGTAGAATTAGAAGATGCCAAACGGGAACTGGCTTGGTCTGAGACAAGTATCGACTTTCTAAGTAAATCACTGACCGAAGTAGAGAATGCAAGAGACAAAGCCTTGGCGGACTCGGTGCAACTGGAACAGGCTCTTGATATGGAAACTCTAAGATCGCTATGTCGTTGAGAGGAGAGAGATAGCTTAAAGAGTGAGACGTCCTTGCTCCGCGATGAGAACCAACTCTTGCGGGGTTCGATAATTAATTTGAAGGCAAAGATAATTGATACCTTTGGGGATGGTTATTTCTACGCCTCCTATGAAGTTGCTAAGGCCTTTCCTCCCCCATTTGACTTTAAGGCCTTCCTAGATGGGATAGAGAGCAGATTAAGGCAAGAGTCGCCCATCTTTTTGGGCCTGCCTTGACCTAGGTGGATCCATTTAACTCTGCTGCAGTTTTTGATCCTCTTACTCTTCAGAGATCTACCCTGATGAAAATCAAGAAGCATCATCAAATGATCCATTGCTTGTTCCAATTGGGCCAATTACAAGGGCCAAAAGGATCCAAGAAGAATTTAATGGGGTTTGATTATGAGCAGCTGAAGTCCAAGTTCGGCCCACATGAAGACCAAATCCGGGTTGAACTTCGTGGGCCTCTACAGAGAGCATCTGAATTTAGATCGTCTATTATAATATGTTTTTGGAAAGCCTAAGACGATCTCTACTGATGTTATGCAGACTCCATCCTCCAAAAAAGATCACAACAGGGCCAAATTCGGCCATCTATTTTGTTGCGCGTGACGAACAAGCTAGTTTTTGGATGAGTCCGAATTTTAGGATATTTCCTGTTTTATTTATTTTCCAATTGAAGGGTTGATTTTGTTTCCCAAATGAAGCTTTCCAAATAAGGAGCAAATGAACTAATTGCAAGTTTTAGTTTTTATTTATTTCCTAAATTTGTTTGCATTTATTTTTCCCGATTGTAAGCCATGATTGAGTTAGTAGAAGAAGAGGTTCAAGATAAGGCAAGCGCCAAGGTAACCGAGGATTCTATCATGAAGGACCAGGGTCTGGATACGGGAAAAGATTAAGATGCAGGAGATGTCTGACTTCATTACCATCAACATCTTACATATATATGCATTTCCTCTTTTTATTTTTATTTTTTGTAGCCCGTGACTGGGGATTGGGGTCCCTACTTTCATTCAATGAACAATTCCTTTCCTAGCATATTGCTCTTTAAACGGATGCTTGAATGGTAATTAGTTATCCAGACATAATTTAGTTTGAATGTAGCTGTTATCCGAATAGATATGATAAGGTTCCCGGATATGGCAACGGGGAACCCAGATCTAATAACGGGATACCATGGAGCCCGTAATAGTAGGGTCCTTGGGACGACCCGGTATTTGTGCTTCCTATCTTAGATGAAATCAAACTTGGAGAAGATTGGAGAGAATTGGTCCCTATAAGTGGCCAACGTCGTCTGGACACTTAAATCAAGGTAATGCAACTCAAAGTTCCAGTTGCACCCTGCATGGAGATCCCGGCTTGGATCCACTATCGGTCAGCTACTAAGTCAGCTTCATGATCATTATTAGGCAAACCCAAGTATTAAGCACTCTGGCAAGGGGCCCTGACTCCTAAGCGAATTTGAGTTGCCTTTGTATCAAGTTCTTTAAGGAACCATGCGTTCTAATTCTCAGGCAACCTTGTCCCTGGTAGAAAATTTGATCCCTGTGCAATCTGTATCTGGTAGGCAACGAAGGCCATTTTAACTCCAGGTTTCTCTGTATGGTGAGTCAAGGAATTAGATATCCTGATCCTTACAAGATAAGTCCCTGGTAGGCAACTTAAGGCCATTTTAGCATCAAGTTTTTTAGTATGGCAAATTTAAGGAATCAAATACCTTAACAGGGTATTCTGATTCTTTGTCGGTCAGTACCTGGTAGGAAACTTTGGCCACTCTAGCACCAGGTTTCTTTGTATGGTGAGTCAAGGTATCAAGTATCCTGACTAGGTATCTTGATCCTTAGGAGATAAGTCCTTGGTAGGCAACTTAAGGCTATTTTAGCACCAGGTTTTCCTATATGGCGATTTTAAGGAATCAGGTACCTTGACAGGGAATTCTGATTCTTTGTCGATCGGTACCTGGTAGGAAACTTTGGCCACTTTAGCACTAGGTTTCTTCGGAGGAGAGTATACCCCGTCTGAGGCTTCAGAGGTTTCATATCGGCTCCCTTAGTTTGGAGGATGCGGTAGGCGGCTAAGGCCTCGAGTCTGGATCTTTAGTTTGGTTGGAAACTATGCCACTAAGGTATTTATGCACCAAATCCTTCCTGAAGGAGGGTATACCCCGACCAAGGCAGCAGGAATGTCAAATGACTTTTCCTGGTCTTGAGGCGAATCTTATGATGAAATTTTCAAGGCGAAAGTAGGAGAACCAAGTAGTAGAAAGGCAAACATCTTTATTGAATTTCAAATCAATATAAAGCAAAATCAGGGTACGTACTTATATATATACCTGCCAAGACAAACTATTTTTTCAAAGCTTAAGGGTAAAATCTCTTGAGATCATCATTCTAGGTATGATCAACTAGGTAGCCAACCATATCCTCCAACTTGTAGACTCCTCCTCAGACTACCATTTTTATCAAGTAGAGGTCTTCCCAGTTGGGAGCTAGTATCCTGTCTGACCTCTTCCGAGTACTCTGAGTTACTTTTCTGAGGACCAAATCCTCTTCCTTAAAGCTTCGGATCTTCACCTTCCAATTAAAATAACAGGCTATTTTACCTTAATAAGTTGCGACTCGTTCTGTTGCTCTGTCTTGCTTCTCCTCAAGGAGGTCTGGGTTAGCTCTCACCTTTGTTTCATTCTCCTCAAGCTCGAAATGTTGGACCTTGAAAGATGTCAGCCTATGCTTGATGGGTGAAACTGCTTTTGTTCCAAAAGCCAATGGGTAAGGGGTTTCTCCAGTTGCAGTCCTCCTAGTAGTCCGATATGCCCACAACACATTCGGAAGCTCTTCAACCCACTTGCCCTTTTTTTGTTGAAGCTTCCTCCTCAAGAACTTCTTGATGGTTTTGGTAGTGGCTTCCACCAATCCATTAGTTTATGAATGAGCTACTGATGCGAAATGAAGGTCGATACCTCGTCGTTCATAGAATTCCTTGAACTTGGTATTGTCAAACTGCTTTCCAAGGTCAGTGATTATGACCATCGAGGTACCAAAACAACATACAATACTTTCCTTGATGAAGCTAGCAGTATTTGCATCAATTATCCTAGTGAGGGCTTTAGCTTCCACCAATCGGGTAAAATATTGTATTGCTACTATGGCGTGCTTGGCTTGACCAAGAGCAGTAGGAAGTGGTCCAATAAGATCTACCCCCCAGATAGCAATTGGGTAGGGTGATTTGCGATCTATTCTATTTGAGGATTCTAACACCATTGGAGATGGCGAAATCGAACGAGTCAATTAGTAGAAAAAGCTCTGGATCTCTGTTTCACCAATTTCGAATCCTTTTCTCTGGACATGGTAGTCTTCTTTTATTCCCTCCCTCTTGCCAATCAAATCCCCCAAATTTAGACCAAATTGATTAGCCATGTTAAAGGGAATGACAGGCGTTAATGGGGGGGTATTAATTTATGCGGGAATGGCTCCCTTCAATGACATCATGCTTCCGTTTATATTTGAAATGAGAATCAATTGATTTATTAGGTCTCTTTTAGGGTGTTTTCACTGGTGTTGGAGTCAACCCTTTCCTTCCACGTTGCTTGAAGGAGAATTCTAGTTTTGTACTTGCGTAGTATTCTTCTTCTAATTTGATATTGGAACCTGGGTATAGCATTCTTACCTGGTAGTTTATTCTTCTGACAATCTTACTGCTTGGAAGAATGGTTCTAGGAGAGATCGGGGTTCTAAGATGGTACAATAGCAGAATACTAAGATGGTGCAGTAGTAGAACCCACTGGACCTCGTAGCAGCGAGATACCTGGATGAGGCAGTTGCAGGGTACCTAAATGTAGTAGCAGGGTACCACGATGCAGTAGTGAGGTAGCCGAATAGAATTGATGGTGGTATACTCCGACAAGGCAGTGAGGTACCAAGACTGGAAGGTGGGGTAATCAAATGTGGCAGAGGGTTATCCTAACGTGACAATGGAGTACTCCGGAGTTTGTGATAGCAGGATCTTTTATTTGATGTAATATCATGTTGTAATGGATATAGCCTCCTTTCTAAGGTAGCGGGATACTTTTTACGGTTTCCCTTTGATGAGAATCAAGAAGCATCATCAATTGATCCATTGCTTGTTCCAATTGGACCAATTATAAGGGTCAAGAGAATCAAAGAAGTATTTAATGAAGGCTGATTCTGAGTTGCTGAAGTCCAAGTTCGGCCCACATGAAGACCAAATCCGGACTGAACTTCGTGGGCCTCTACAGAGAGCATCTCAAGTCGGATTGCCTATTATAATATGTTTTCGGAAAGCCCATGACGGTCTCTACAGATGTTATGAAGACTCCATCCTCCAAAACAGATCAAAATGGGCTTAAATTTGGCTATCTATTTGAAGGGCTGATTTTGTTTCTCAAATAAAGCTTTCCAAATAAGGAGCAAATCAACTAGTTGTTAGTTTTAGTTTTTATTTATTTTCTAAATTTGTTTGCACTTATTTTCCTGATTGTAAGGCATTAATTGCTGAATATTTTATTTCATTTATCTTTCTTTTTAGGGTTTAGATATTTTTAGTATTTAAAGGACTCATTGATGTATTATTAAAAAGACTTTGGAATTAAATAATTATTTGGGAGAACGTTTTCTCTTTGGTTCTTTGTTGAACTATGAACTTATCAAGGGTTATACCATGTGGCGTTCAAAACCCTGACTTATCACTCACCTTATTCTCTTCTTGAGTGTGGCATCTACAACCTTCTTGATACCGTTGGTTCTTATCTCTTTAAAGATAACGGGTCGCGGTCCTTTATTTTCTTTGTTTTTTTTTTTATAAACTTGAATTTAGAAAACGATCATTTGAATCCATATATTGGTTCCGGGTCTCACTATTCTTGGTGAGGTTCGTATCAGTTGATATCAAAGCTTAGGCTTCTAAAATCAAGTTTGATCTATCCCTTTTTTTTTCCGTGTTATCAAAAAAAAAAAAATTTGATCAGATTTTGTTTCAAAAAAAAAAAAGTTTGAACATGTTTCGTTTAAAAAAAAATTGATCAGATTTCGTTTCAAAAAAAATAAATAAATAAATAAATAATCCCTTGATCAGATCTGTTATCTAAGAAAAAAAAAAATTTGTGCAAGCTCATCAGAGGGTAAAAGCCAAAAATCAAGTGAACACGTGTGTGAGTGTCATCTTTATTGAGAATAAACACGTGAGGGAGTGCTTGTGAGGCTTACTAATTTGTTTTCGCAGGTTAAAAAAAGAATGTCTAACGATGCACCAGAAAAGATTGATTTTACGCTTTTAGTTGCAAGAGAAGATGATGAGCTACAACGTGACAATGTCTTTCACACCCGATGCCATTTTAATGATAAGGTTTGTAGCTTGATTATTGATGAGGGGAGTTGTACTAATATGGCTAGCACTAATATAGTGGAAAAATTGAATTTGACCAATTTGAAGCACCTAAAACCGTATAAGCTACAATGGTTGATTGATAGTGATGAAATCAAGGTGACTAAACAGGTGTTGGTGTCTTTTTCCATTCGGAAGTACAAAGATGAAGTCTTGTTTGATGTGGTACCGATACATACGAGTCATATCCTTTTGGGGCGATCATGGCAATTTGATAGACGTGTAACTTATGATGGTTATACAAATAGATACTCCTTTTTACTCAACAAAAAACGAATCACTCTTGTACCCTTAACCCCAAAACAAGTATATGAAGATCAAGTGAGGTTAAAAGAAAAGAGAGATGTAAAAAAGGAGAGTGAGAGTTCAAAAGAAAGAGAGACAAAAGAAAGAGAGATTGAAATAGCAAAAAAAGAAATCACGGCTGATGATAAAAAAAGAGAGACAAAAGAAAGAGATATTGAAATAGCAAAAAAAGAAATCACGGCTGTTGAGAAAAAAAGAGAGAGAAAGCAAGTGAACTTCTATGCAAAAAAAAGTGAGTTAAAAAAGGCCTTGTTTTCAAATCAGTCAACTTCTTGGCCTAGTGTTCTTTTTTCACTTTTTCAGGACATTGATGAAGTGTCACAGGCTATCAACAACATTATAGTGAAGATTCGAGGACGAATCCTTTTGAAGAGTAGGGGAATGATGAGAATCAAGAAGCATCATCAAATGATCCATTGCTTGTTCCAATTGGGTCAAAAGGATCAAAGAAGTATTTAATAAGGACTGATTCTGAGTTGTTGAAGTCCAAGCTCGGCCCACATGAAGACCAAATCCGGACTGAACTTCGTGGGCCTCTACAGAGAGCATCTCAAGTCGGATTGCCTATTATAATATGTTTTCGGAAAACCCATGACGATCTCTACAGATATTATGAAGACTCCATCCTCCAAAACAGATCAAAACGGGCTCAAATTTGGCTATCTATTTGAAGGGCTGATTTTGTTTCCCAAATAAAGCTTTCCAAATAAGGAGCAAATCAACTAGTTGTTAGTTTTAGTCTTTATTTGTTTTCTAAATTTGTTTGCATTTATTTTCCTAATTGTAAGGTATTAATTGCCGAATATTTTATTTCATTTATCTTTCTTTTTAGGGTTTAGATATTTTTAGTATTTAAAGGACTCATTGATGTATTATTAAAAAGACTTTGGATTGAAATAATTATTTGAGAGAACGTTTTCTCTTTAGTTCTTTATTGAACTATGAACTTATCAAGGGTTATACCTTGTGGCGTTCAAAACCCTGACTTATCACTCACTTTCTTCTCTTCTAGAGTGTGGCGTCTACAACCTTCTTGATACCGTTGGTTCTTATCTCTTTATAGATAACGGGTCGCGGTCCTTTATTTTCTTTGTTTTTTTTATAAACTTGAATTTAGAAAACGATCCTTTGAATCCATATATTGGTTCCGGGTCTCACTATTCCTCGTGAGGTTCATATCACCCTTACCTCTCATCTTAGTGGAAAATTCTTCTTTGAACCCCTGCCAATTTTGGCTGTTAAAATAAACTATAAAAGCTATAAGACTTGTTTAACCAGAAATCACTTTATTAATATGAATAGATTGTCAACAACTCTATACACTCTTGCTATTGAACAGAATCCTAACACACCCTTTGCAAGTGCAGAAGTTGTTTAACTTGTATAGGGTGGACGAGTAAGGGTTATCTTTCCCAAGAGAACTAGGACGATTAAGGAATTAGAAAGCAAGTTAATGCCTACAAGATTAATCTAATGCAATACTTAAAATGATTGAAGATTAATGAGCTAAAGATTCTAGGGGAGATATGAAATCAACAATGATGCACCACCAAGTAACCACTCTTATGTTCCATTTACAATTAAAAGTACACTCAACCACTCACTCAAGTATCCTCTAAAGTCTTAAATGAACATTAATTGAGGGTTTAGTTGTGGAACTATTATTGAGAGTGTGGGTTCATAAAGATATCACCAATAATCCACACACTCTACTTAATGAGTTATACGATGTCTCTTCATAATTCAATAGTTATGAATTAAGTATTCCATGAACTCTTAGTACAATTACCATTACATGCTCTTCTAAGGTCTATGAGAAACCTGTTATGATTTCATCATTTAAAACATTCATAAGCTCAAAGTGATTAATACAAAAAAGAATGATAAACAAGGTGGCTCACATCATTACTTTCATAAATCCCCCAACAAAGGTGGGTTAGTTACACATTATGTATAAGGATAGCATAAGTAAAAAGAGAAGGAGAACATACAACCTGTGAATTCTTGTCAGATTTCAAGGGAGAGTCTAACTATCTCTAATATCTTTCACTTCCCTTTATTACATCAGAAAAATACTTATTTGAATCATTCGGTTGAAGTTGGGCAAGGAATTGTCAGAAATGTACCTGACGCGACATCTGAGGCTTGATCCCGTGGGTTACATCCTGCGGACAGATCCCACAAGGTCTTCTTTCAAAGCATCCGCAGCTTTGGATCTATTGGTTCGCGGGTTCTTTCTTACGGGTATGAACCAGCGAGCTTCAACAGCAATCCTCGGTGGCTTTACTCCTTTTGACTAGCAAGTAATGTCCCACGGACTGAACCCACAGGGAATTTCTCAATGAGTTCAAGTCTTCATGATGGCGGGAATCTCTCTCTCTTGCTTTCCGCAGCTTTATACCACGGGTTCTTTCCCGCAAGGTTCTTCTTCCAAGGGCTTTTTCTCCTATTTTGACCTCTTTTCTCTAACTTTCATGCAAAAAAATTCCTAAATGGGTATGTTACCTGAACTTAACCAAAACACAAGTTATATACACAAAAATTCTCAGAAACGAGCACAAAAGGCAGGAAAAGAAAGCGCTAAATGTGAACATTTGGAGTGTGATCAAACCCCCAAACCTATCTTTTGCTCATCCTCGAGCAAAACAAAGCAAAAATAAAGTAATCTAATTAACTAAACTAATCCACTTTCGTAGGAAGCATGATAGCACTTAGCACGTGCCACATGCCTTTTAAATAAGTGCCTCTAGTAGGAGGAGTGTAGTCTCTTGAGGGTTTACCAGATACGATACCCACAAATGCAACTCTACAATTCAACATTGAGAAGCTACAATATATATACAAACAAAAATTTCATGCAAGCTAAGCATTCTAAATTAAGACTAGTAAAAATTCCACTTCCATCGAAACAACACGTAATACTAGTATGCCAACACTCAGGATGTTTTTAGTCTACGAATGAATAAACTCATTTCCTAGGGGAGAATCTGCCTTCTATATCTCACAGATTCAACCCAAACTTCTCTTAGAGTCGTAGGCTCTCTCTCATCAACCACATGCGTTTGTGAAAGTTATTTAAATAAAATTCGAATTTCAACGCATGTGAATATTTAAAACAACACATTTTATAAGTGAATGATCTGATGAATGAATTGATGAACCAGGAACGTGGAGAGAACACGCTTTGACTCGTTTTCCCAAGCTAGACTTTCCAAGAGATCATCTAGCGCTTTTCTTAGGTTGTAATGAGGCCATGGGTGATTTGTGGTGATATGAACCTCACCAAAAGTAGTGAGGCCCGGAACCAATATATGGTAATGGAGGATCGTTTTCTAAATTCAAGTTTATAAAAAAAGAAAATAAAAAAGGACCGCGACCCGTTATCTATAAAGAGATAAGAACCAACGGTATCAAGAAGGTTGTAGACGCCACACTCAAGAAGAGAAGAAGGTGAGTGATAAGTCAAGGTTTGAACACTACAAGGTAGAACCTTGATAAGTTCATAGTTCAATGAAGAACAAAGAGAAAACGTTCTCTAAAATAATTATTTCATTCCCAAGTCTTTTCAATAATACATCCATGAGTCCCTTAAATATTAAAAATATCTAAGCCCTAGAAAGAACGATAAAGGAAATAAAATATTCCGCAATTAATGCCTTACAATCAGGAAAATAAATGCAAACAAATTTAGGAAATAAATAAAGACTAAAACTAACAACTAGTTGATTTGCTCCTTATTTGGAAAGCTTTATTTGAGAAACAAAATCAGCCCTTCAATTGGGAAACAAATTGACTCTTTATTTGGAAAATAAATAAAACAGGAAATATCCTAAAATTCAGACTCATCCAAACCCTAGCTTGTTCCTCGCGCGTAACAAAATAGATGGCCAAATTTGGGGCTGTTGTGATCTGTTTTGTAGGATGGAGTCTTCATAACATCTATAGATATCGTCTTGGGCTTTTTGAAAACATATTATAATAAACGATCTGAATTCCGATGCTCTCTGTAGAGGCCCACGAAGTTCAGCACGGATTTGGTCTTCATGTGGGCTGAACTTGGACTTCAGCTGCTCAGAATCAAACCCCATTAAATGCTTCTTCGATCCTCTTGGCCCAACTGGAACAAGCAATGGATCATTTGATGATGCTTCTTGATTCTCATCATGTGGGGTGAATGGAATGTATTTGATGGAACTATAAAGATGTTGATCAATTATCACTATTATTCTACTAGCTCATTACTCATATGTCTACAAGCATCTAGGCTAAGATTAACATTTTGATGATTGTGCTAATTGGTACTCAATTTCGAGTATGTAGTCAATTAGGTACTATGGCCTTAAGTGTTTATTTTTACACTTTTACAATTTAGCCTCTATATTTCACATTTCTCTATAATTGTCTGAGTACACACTATTTACAGATTTGAGTTAACTAATTGCATTTATAACTTATGCAAAAACTATGACCAACAACTAGAGATTACATGTGATTGATGTGTATGGATAGTATGTGGTAATGAAATGAATGGTTTGTGTTTGGCCTAAAATTTGCAATTGGAGCACACATTCACAAGGACAGTTTTTAGGTAATGAAGTTAAGCATACACATGCCTAGAATCATATCAGTAAGTCTATCTAACAAGGGAATACAAGTCGCACAAGCAGTCCACAATATTTTCATGTTCTATGGCAATCAATATTAATGCCTTGATGAGATCTCAATGCAATTCTAGATTTGAAAAGTGTTTTTTAAGAATAGAATATATTATACCTTGTTGAATGATCGTTAAGGCTCAATGTCTCACATGGGTAGTCTCCACAATTCTCCTAGGAACAACAAGTCTAAGGTTCATTTACCTCAACATCCGAAGATTGACACTGTACCAGCATATTTATAGTGGTGCAACAACTTTGATGGCATGCATACTAGTCATAAATTAAATTTCAAAGCATACTATGACATGTTCTTATTGGCACACAAAAGCAAACAACTCGTAAAACAAAATTTTTCAAAATTTTTGTTAAAGATTTGAAATTTTTTCCTAAATTAATCACCTATATACTATATAATATACTATACACATATATAACTAAAAATAACATTAAAAATTACACGACAAAAGTTGTCCCTGATGGGGAAAGTGCCCTAAGAACAAAT
Source organism: Acer negundo (assembly GCA_035582765.1). Taxonomy (NCBI): domain Eukaryota; kingdom Viridiplantae; phylum Streptophyta; class Magnoliopsida; order Sapindales; family Sapindaceae; genus Acer; species Acer negundo. Next base: position 23,375,744 of record CM069231.1, on the reverse strand, counting down.
GTTGTTAATATTTTGCTAAAGTAATAATTAGGTTGACATTCCATTATATATCTGTGTGCATTTAGTGTTATTAATATTGAATTAATAACATAAAATTCCATGATTGTTAAATGTAATATTAAACATAGTATATAAGTTGTTATATACATGAGGATTGTGTTTAATATAATAATCTTAATTGTCTGTAATTGATAATTAAAGTTGGGATCTTTAATTAATTAAAATTACTAGTACGGTTCATTCTCATTAAGAATGAAACAGTTTTATCTAAACTGTTGATGTCATGATATTAGAATGAAGGTACTTTGTATAATAAGATTTTACAAGACATGGACATGATAAATTGGAATCTTTAATAATCTCCGTCTTGAAATAAAGTATTCCCTTTTATCAATTAGATGGTCATATATGGAACGATCTTAATCCATAGTATTTAACAAACTCCTACTTATAGAGTTGTGTCTTTGACTTACTCGGTATGGTTTGCCCTAATTGCCAAACCTAAAAACCTTGTATCTTGGAGACATGATGATATACTTAGCTAGGAATGATAATATACAAGATGGAATCCATTCCTTCTTAATTGAAGTTGACAAACAGTTCTCTTGAGTAAATGATTCGGGTCTTGAACAATAGAGCGCTCAATTTATAATAAGATCATAAATAACTGTTCATTTGAGAATCACGGGCACTTAAGGACAAATATATGATTGAGAGGTCAACGGATTTGAACCTAGCTCATATTACGACCTGTTTATGGAGGATTGATCTATATGTAGTGATTATATCAATGGACTATTCGATTCCTACTTGAGTAATTAATTATATTATGACAAGAGTGCAGTTCCATTTTTTTAGTGAAATAAATCTGGAATTAATAAATCTAATATTTAATTAAAGATTTTGATTAAATATTAAAGATTTATTGGAGCTTGAAATTATAGGTCCATGTATCCCCATGCCATCTCCCTATCACTGTATTGAACATTAAGGTATATGTAATGAGGCTTAGTGATTAATTTGGAATTGATCACTTATACATAAAGAAGTTTATGTATTGTTTTATTATTTAGATAACGTTTGATTATTTAATTATATATATTAAATATAATATTGATTTTTTAATATATATATATATTATATTATTTTTTATGGTGGTAAATCGGTGGCTTTTATTATGGTTATCAATAGTCAAAAAATGGTGTGGTTTTTTTATTATTGTTGTTAATAGTCAAAGAAAATGGGGTGGGCGGCAAGCAAGAAAGCAATTAGTCCTCAATGTGCAGATTTTGTTTGTTTGTTTTTCTTCATTGCATTAAAAGCAATGTGGAATACAAGCTCCTATTCTATGCTTCTATATACCACCCACCCTAGTATTTTTATTGTATATAATCCTCACCACCGGAGCTCTCTATCTCCCTCGTGGTTTTAAGAAGCATACAAAGAGAATTTTTTATGCATTGAGTTTATTCATTTTTAGCTTCATAAAAACAAGACAGGAAGAGTTCTTGCTTGGAGAAACACAAGTTCAAAGAGAAAAATGTTTTTTAAATGCTAAGCTTATTATTACTTTTCGAGAGTTTTAAGTTTTATTTTTGGTTCAACAAAACAAGAAGAGTTCTGGTTCCTTTTAATAAAGAGAAAAATTACTTTTGAGATCTAAGCCTCAAAAGAATATTGTGAGAGTGTCTCTCAACAACAAGTGTTGAGTACACAACAAGTATAGAAATTCGAGAGTCGAATTTTTCTATTCAAAACCGAGACGCCCACTCGTCGGTTCTTTGGTGTTGGAGATTAAGTGTGGAAGAACTTGGTTCAAGGGAATCACGAAGATTCTACAGTGGAAGAAATCAGTTTGAGTGTATCACGAAAAGTCTACGAGGGTAACGATTTCTTTCCCTATTGTTTATATTAAATATTAGAATCAATATATTCACAACGATTCGGCTAAAACGTTTTCGTTTTTACAAAAAAATTTAAAAACCAGGCTCACCGCCCTTCCGTTGTGCGGATACCAACAGTCCCACACCCCTAAACTAAAACCAAGCATTGTCCCCAATGTTCTTGTAAACAAGGCTAGCTAGAGTTTAGAGATAGTTATAACAAATACTAAGATCAAAGCACAATATATTCATACTCTTAGATCTAATTACAATATAAAAACAAGCATGCATATGAGGTGGGATAGGAGTTAGATACCTACTAGGGCTCTCTGGGGGTTTGTTCCCACGGGTCATTGCTCTTTGCACGAAGTCGCGCACTTCTGGTGAGCTTGTTTCCATGGGCCAACTGCTTTGTTCCCGCGGGATAGAACACACGGTAATTCCCACCCAAAACCTCGCAATATTGTACCTTCTGCTTGGCGGGACTATTCTCATGGATTAAACCCATGGACTATCCTCTTCTACCTTAGCGAGATCATCTCTTTTGGCTTGCTACATTGTTTCCGCGGTACTAAGTGGCTAAGCTCTCCAGAGCTATCCCACGAGTTTGTTCTCATTATTCCGCAGGAATTGTCCAGCGGTCGAAACCTGCAAACTCTGTTTCTGCCAACTTGTTCCTGCTATCTTTCCTAATTTGATCCTAACACCTGCATAACAAAAACACTACAACCCAATCATATGCAATTGCTTGATATAACTATACATATACACCAAATACTTACTTACTCTTAAAATACTAAACTGTTAATTACAAAGACTATGTACCTAGGTGGGGTGCCTCCCACTAAGCGCTATAGTTATCGTCTAAGCAAGACGCATGAGAGCTCTACGGCTCTGTAAGCTCTATCTCTTCCAGTATCCTTACTTCGTCTATTCCTTGTAAGTACGGCTTCACTCTATGTCCATTCACCTTAAAAGTATCTATGTTTTTCTCATTTAGTAACTCAACAGCTCCATATAGGAATACTTGGAGTATTCTATAAGGTCCGTACCATCTTGATCTAAGCTTTCCTGGAAACAACCTCAGCCTAGAGTTGAACATGAGAACCAGCATTTTCGGATGTAAGTCCTTCAGGACTATATTCTTGTCATTCATCATTTTGGTCGTTTCTCTATAAATCTTGGCATTCTCATATGCCTCTTCTCTAAGTTCCTGAAGCTCGTTCGATTGAAGTTTCCTGTAATCAATGCATACCCGCCAACTTGTCTGAACCTTTTGTGGTACCAACTCTTTGTCATCATTCTACAACACAATTAAACCAGACTTTTTTGGTACTACATGAATAGGGCTAACCCACTTGCTATCAGAAATGGGATAAATGATCCCATTTTCTAATAACTTGAGGACTTCCTTCTTGACTACCTTCTTCATGATTAGATTAAGTCTCCTTTGACCCTCTATAGTCGCCTTGGAACCATCCTTAAGAAAGATCTTATGCATACAAGTGGTGGGGCTAATTCCCTTTAAGTCATCTAACGACCACCCTCTTGCCTCTTTGTAGTACCTCAAGACATTGATCAATTCCTTCTCTTCTTCAGGTTGCAAGTCTGATGAAATAATGACTAGAAGTGTCTCATTACTCCCAAGGAATGTATAGTTCAAGGTAGAAGGGAGTGGTTTGAGTTCTAAACTGGGAGAGGAAATTGTGCATGGCTGTTCATCCCAAAGAATGTGCTCCCCGGTTTCCTTTTCTTCCACTGTGGAGCTAGCCCAAACTAACATCTCTACCCAATCCGTCTCTTGACCCTCTTCTATCACATAGTCTTCACAAGCCATAGAGTCAATGATATTCCTCTTGGAGAATTCATAAACCAGCACATCTTCGATGGCGTTTTCCATTTCCTCAGAGTGAGCAAATAGGTACTATATAGACTATAAATTAGAAATGATTACTGGAACTAGTTAATATTACTACTTATATGGCTTAAATATCCTACTACTTCTTCTTACTATATATAAAATCTACTTAAAGTTTGTGTGTGTGAGCTAGCATGCACATAATCTTATCAGTGTTATTCTCTACTCAAGGCATAAGTTAAAATAAACATCATTAACACCATTCTTGCCATTAATCTACCATTTCGCTTCTATCAAGAAATATAACATACTTACTCATCCAATTCATTTCAGACCAACTTCTCAATTTAGCATGCAATTGTCTCTAGATGTTATCTATTAAGATCTACCTTCTATTCCCCGAAATTTTAGCAACATAACATCACTATATCATCAAGAATCAAAGAAAATGTGGAAGGAGAGAAGACTTGCTTTATAAGTACAAGAGATGAGTTTTTAGGAATACCTTGAATGAAGATCTAGAAGAAAAGGTGTTTGAGTTGAGAGCAAAATTTGTAGATTCTGAAAACTCAGAGCCAAAAGTTGCCTTTTACCTTTAAAAACCAACGTAGCTCAACCCCGCGGGTTCATGTGAGAGAATATTCCTACAGACTGAACTCGTGGGAATAGAACACCATGGTTATAGTTTCTGCTGAGATATTCTATAAGTTTGCTTCTTTTGTCTCGCAGCTAAAATCAAGCGGATCCTAAGTCACGGCATCTGCCTCTAAAATCTCGTCAGTTCTTTCCTTCTAGTTGAGGGCTTCTTTATGTCCGTAACAATTCGTGAGCTTTTGCTTAGTTTTCAGCAGGTTTGGTCACTCCAACCCGCAGCTAATGTCCAACGGAACGAAGTCACTAGAATGACATAAAGGCCTCCGCTAGTATGTTTCTTCTAGCTCACAGCTTCTTTTCCTCTACAACAACTCATGGAATTGAGACAAGCTGTCTCCGCGAGTTCGTTCCTTCTGGCTGGCGGCTTATGTCCTGCCAAGACTGAACTCGCAATAGCATATTTCCCTTGTTTGCCGTTCTTCCGAGAATTGATGACTCCAAAATCTGCACATATTCACTTCACACACAATATATACACCCCTAGCTCTATACTCAGGAATTCACACAAGTAGTAATACATATTACATAATTAAAGTCCAAGGTTTTGGGTCAAATGACCCCTAAACCTATTAATTTTCTGTAGTAAATAATTACAAACATAACATGAATGAACAACATATAAAGATCAAATCTAGCCCTTTTTTCTGGCCAACACCTTGCAAATACACAATATCCATTAAAATGTTCACATATTCAAATGTGAATGAGATGTGCTCGTGCTTCCTAACTCTGAACAAGATATAGGAGGTGAAAGTGGCAAACTAAGGGATGTGTGTTCTTTGGGGATCCACATTCCAAAACCTGGTGTGGACTTCACCTGAAGTGGAGAAAACTCTTTGTATGTGTCCTTTCAGACCCACATTTGCCTTGGCTTCCAAAAAGGCCTCCTAGGTAACACATTCCTAGTTTTGCAGAACTCATGGTACTTCATGCAATTGGGCCTTTTGTGCCCTTGAGTTCCACAATATTAATAAGTAGGGGAGTAGAAACTACCTCCTTGCTTGTCGTCTTTTACCATGCTTATGAGGTTATTGGTGGAGTGCTTCCTTGCTGGACAAACTCTATTCAATTCATCCACCATGTCTTGCAACTCCTCCTTCAAGAGGTCAAAGATCCTATCTTGCATCTTTTTTGTAGATGATGCATATGCCTCTTTCAAATCAACCATTAGCTACTTGACCTTAGAGAGATACTTCATTTGCTCTTTCTTCTCTTGCTCAACCTTCTCAATTCTCAACAACAACCTAGTGTTGAGGTCAACCAATTCTTCCTTCATCTTTGCCTCACAATCACTTGAGGTCTTCACATCTACTTCCAAGGCCTTTAGAAATTCCTCCACATCATCCAAAGAGTCTGGAGAGGCTTGGCTATATTGGCTTTCTACCTCTACCTTGAATTCCTTCCTAATCTAGGGTTCGACACCAAACATGTCAAACTCCACCACGTCATCCAAGACACTTAAGGTAGGTTTTCCCCTATGTACGTCCACAACTACCCTAGAAGTTGCCATAAAATGCCTTCCTAGTAGCACAGGTTGAGAATTTCCATGATCAACCTTGAGGATCAAATCCTCGATCACTCCTCGTGAATTCCTCGATGACTGGTCTGCCAAACGTAAACATATGGAAACCACTCAATCCTAGCCTCTCATACATGGAGTATGGCATCATATTAATGTTGGCTCCAAAATCAAGCATAGCCCTGTCCTCTGAGAAGGTACCTACAGTGATGCCCAATTCCAAACTTCCTAGGTCCTGCTCCTAGGAAGTATACCCACTCCTAGAACTAGTAACCACTCCTATGCTTTTAAGAACAAAATCAGTCCTATGAAATCAACAATGATGCACCACCAAGTAACCACTCTTATGCTTTTAAGAACAAAATCACTAATGCTAGTTCCAGTTACAATTAAAAGTACACTCAACCACTCACTCAAGTATCCTCTAAAGTATTAGATGAATAACAAGTGAAGGTTTAGTTGTTGAACTATGATTGAGAGTATGGGTTCACAAAGATATCACCAATAATCCACACACTCTACTTAATGAGTTATAGGATGTCTCTACACAATTTAGTAGTTATGAATTTAGTATTCCATCAACTCTTAGTACAATTACCATTACATGCTCTTCTAATGTCTATAAGAAACATCTTATGTTTTCATCATTTAAAAAATTCATAAGCTCAAACTGATTAATACAAAGAAGAGTGATATATAAGGTGGCTCACATCATTACTTTCATAAATTCCCCAACAAAGGTGGGTTAGTTACACATGATGTATAAGGATAGCATAAGTAAGAAGAGAAGGAAAACATACAACCTGTGAATTCTTGTCAGATTTCAAGGAAGAACAAACCTCCTCTGCAGCGAATACAATCCAAGATGATCACAAGTAGCTCTCAAGAGCTAGTTTAACTAATTACTTCACTAAGATAAGTTTCTTAAAGCTAAAGTAATTGCAAATGAGTACAAGAGTTCTTTCAACTATTCTAAGCTAAATTGAGAGTCTAACTATCTCTAATATCTCTCACTTCCTTTTATTACATCAGAAAAGTGCTTATTTGAATCATTTACTTGAAGTTGGGCAAGGAATTTCCAAAAATGTCCCTAACGCGTCATCCGCGGCTTCATCCCGCGAATAGATCCTGTGAGGTCTTCTTTTAGAGCCTCTGCGGCTTTGGATCCAATGGTTCGCGGGTTCTTTCTCATGGGTATGAACCAACGAGCTTCATCAGCAATCCTCTGAGGCTTTTCTTCTTCTGACTGGCAGGTAATGTCCCGCAGACTGAACCCACGAGGAAACTCCCACGAGGTCAAGTCTTTTGACTAGCAGGAAATATCTGTCTTGCTTTCAGCGGCTTTGTTTCGTTGGTTCTTTCCCGTGAGGTTCTTCTTCCAAGGGCTTTTTCTCTTATTTTGACATCTTTTCTCCAACTTTCATGCAAACACCTTCCTAAATTGGTATATTACCTGAACTGGACCAAAACACAAGTTATATACACCAAAATGCTCGTAAATGAGCACAAAAGGTAGGAAAAGGGAGCTTTAAATTTGAACATTTGGATCGCAATCAAAGACAGCTACACATCACCAATGATGACTCCTACGGGTGGAGGAGAGGATGTTCTCAAGCCTAAGGCACAAAGGAACGCGTAAGAGTTTGAGGCATCAAAATGGAATAGGAAGGTGATGTATGCCATTCTATGCGCAATGGACGAGAATAAATATAAATTGATTGAAAACACTAGGATCACTGAGGGAGCGTGAGACATCATAGAGGTTGCACATGATAGAACTGAAATGGTTAAGGACTCTAAGCTTCAAGTCCACCAAACCAAATTCGAGATGCTTAGGATGGAGGAGAATGAGTGCTTCAACGATTTTGAGATCAAGTTGATGGACATAGTCAACCAAAGTCGTCAACTTAGTAACCCGTATTTGGATAGGAGAATCAAGCAAAAGATTATGAGATCTCTCCCCGATAGATTTGAGTCCATAGTAACGGCTTTATAAGAGAATAGTAGTTATAAAGATATGAAGCTGAGTGAGGTGATTGGGATGCTTCTAGCTTATGTGTCTAGGAAGGGTCCTACATCCACACCTCCTAAAAAGCAAAAGAGAATTGCTTTGAAAGCCTCTAAGGTTGAAAAAGGTGGAGAATGAGGATAAGGACGAAGACATGGCCTTATTGATGAGAAGGTTTAAGAAATTTGTTAAGACTAAGAAGAAGGGTTTTGGATCCAAGGGCCACGACTTGAAGAAAATGACTCATTTTAAGAGGTTTGAGCCTAGGCAAGAGAAGAGTGAAAGGAAAGGGATCCAATGCTTTGAGTATGGTGGCATAGGACACATTGCTCCCGATTGTGGAAATTTGAAGAACAAGAAATGGAGAGTGATGGCCGCCACTTGGAGTGAAAGTGATGACTCCGATGAGAAAGATGAGTCTTCAGATCATGAAGAACTCATGGCTAACTTTATAGCCTTTGCCTCCTCCCACAAGTGCAAATGAGATAGTGAATAAGAGGATGAGCGTCAAGAGGAAAATGACACAAGTGATGATGGCTCTTCATCTCACTCCACAAATGGAAATGTAGATAGGATGGACCTCTAAGACTACATAATCAAGTTTGAGAGTTCAAGATTAAAAAACAAGAGAGAACTTAGGAGATTGAATGAAGAAAACCTAGAGCTCTCAACACAAGTTGACCACTTAAGTGAAGAAGTGGTGAGAACCATGGAGGATGAAAATAAGCTAAGAAAGGAGTTAGACTTATCTAAGAGGACTGAAGAAAAGGTGAAGAGGGAGCTTGAAGATGCTAGAGATTTGATGGCCAAGATAGGCTCTAGCATTAAAAAACTTTACCATATGTTAGATGTTGGAAAAAGGCCAAGTGACAAAAGGGGTCTTGGGTTTGAAGATTAAAAGATGTTCTCCACTCCAAGCAAGACCGTAATTTTCAAGAGCATGAACCTTAAGGAATCTCCTCCTCATAAATTACCTAGGAAGAAAAATGACCTAGGAGAGTGTTCAAGAAGTACTCAAGTGAAGGCGGCACTAAGAAGTCCGCCTTAAGCTCATCCTACAAGAGCTCCTAAAGTTAACTTCCCTCAATCTAAAGTCTATCAAGGGTAGAGACCTATCATGCAAGCTCAACCGACGAAGCAACCAAGTCTTGGTCAACAACAATGAAGGAGATATCCTTATCAACAACCAAGACAACCACAAAGACATAGGAAGGCTCCAATGCATCCTCAAAGTTATGGAATGATTCCTAACTTTATTCCTACATTTCATTTTTGTGGTATTGATGGTCACATTAGACCAAATTGCTTTCGTTATATCAAAATGCGTAGAGTTGAAAGCACGATAGGAAAGAAAAAGGCTAAAGCCAAGATGCATGTTCCTAGGAATGATAGAACTAATTTGCATGATCCTAGAACATCTAGAGCCTAAGTACCTATGACCACTAGGAAAGATAGTGTGTCACCTAGGTAGATTATAAGAGATGCTTAATTTTTCCATGTTGCTCAAATTGCCTTGAAGGCAAATTCTTCTAATTTTTGGTACTTAGATAATGGGTGCTTTAGGCGCATGACGGGAAACAAGAGTTTCTTCGAGACTCTTGTCATAGAGGAAGGAGGATGTGTCACCTTTGGTGATGGATCCAAAGAGAGAGTTGTAGGGAAAGGAACCATTTCCATTCTCGGATTACCCTTCTTGTCCAATGCTTTATATGTTGATGGCCTGAAAGCTAATTTAATAAGCATTTCTCTTCTTAGTGATGAAGGATTTTCCATCTTGTTTAGCAAAGATGATTACTCAATCCTAAAGCCCAATGGATAAACCTTAAAGAAAGGAATGAGATCTAGCGACAATTGCTATTGTCTTGAGGCAAGAGTTGTCTCTTGTAATATGTCTAAGGATAAGCAACTAAAAGTGTGGCATGAAAGACTTGGCCATATGAACTATCGGGATTTATGAATCCTAGATAAGTTTAATGTTGTGCGTGGCCTTCCCAAGCTTGGGAAAAAAGTCTATGGTGTTTATGGACCTTGCCAACAAGGACAACAAACTAAAAGCATGCACAAAAAGGGCAAGTATCTCTCCACTGAGGAGCCTCTAGAGCTTCTCCACATGGATCTTATAGGTCCTATGCAAACCAAGAGTTTAGGTGGAAAGAGATACATTTTTGTTTGTGTAGATGATTTCTCTAGGTTCACATGGACATATTTTCTTAGAGAAAAATATGAATCTTTTGATAAGTTTAAAATGCTTTGCAATAAACTTGAAAATGAAAAAGACTCTAACATTAAAAGCATTAAATGGATTAGAAGTGACCATAGGAAAGAGTTTGAGAATGCCACCTTTGAAAGCTATTTCAATAGCTTAGGCATCTCTCATGAGTTTTTGGCTCCTAGGACCTCAACAAAGTGGAGTTGTTGAGAGGAAGAATAGGGTCTTTCAAGAGATGGCTCGTATCATGTTACTTAGCAACAACATTCCTAATAACCTATGGGCCGAAGCTGTCAATACGGCTTGCTATATAGGAAATAGAGTCTTCCTAAGTCCTAGTACTAGGCAAACGTCATATGAGTTATAGGGAGGTAGAAAGCCAAATGTTTGCTACTTCAACACTTTTGGAAGCAAATGCTACATTTTAAATAACCATGATCAAGATGGCAAATTTGATGTTAAGAGTCATGAAAGTATCTTTATTGGCTATGCCTTGAATAGTAGAGCCTATAGAGTTTTCAACTTGAAGACTCTAAGCGTCATGGAATCATAAAATATTGTCTTTTATGATAATAGGCTCAAGTCTAGTGACCAAGAGGAGGAGGTTGTTATAGAAAATGATTCTCCTTTGGAGAAAGTTGTGGAGACTCCCTATTAATGGGAGGCCTAACTTAGATGAAGAGGACACACAACTTCTTGATAGAGTTCCTCTCTTTAACTATAAAGAACCAGTTCCATGGGTTAGACATCTCTATAACAAAAATGATGTTATTGGAGATGTGAATAAGGGTGTTAGAACTAGGCATCAAATAGCTAATCTAATTAGTTGCACATGCTACACCTCTCAAATAGAGCCCAAAAAGGTTGATGAAGCCTTAAATGATGAATTTTGGGTTCTTGTCATGCAAGAAAAGCTAAACCAATTTGAAAGAAATAAGGTTTTGACTCTAGTTCCTAGGCCTAAGACCGCTAATGTCATAGGCTCTAAATGGATATATAGGAACAAATCCGATGAGGATGGCAACATTGTGCGTAACATGGCTAGACTTGTTGCACAATGGTAATCTAAAATTGAGAGTATTGACTTTAATGGGACATTTGCTCATGTTGCCCGTCTAGAGTCCATTAGGCTTCTCTTGTCCATTTCTTTTGTGTATAAGTTCAAATTGCACTAAATGAATGTCAAGAGTGTCTTTCTCAATGGCTTCTTGCAAGAGGAAGTGTTTGTAGAACAACCCAAGGGGTTTGTGGATACACACCACCTCAACCATGTCTATTGCCTCAAGAAGACTCTATATGGGTTGAAACAAGCACTGAGGACTTGGTATTAGCGCCTCACTAAATTTCTTGTTGACAATGACTACAAAAGGGGTAGTGTTGACAAGACGTTGTTCATCAAGAGAAACAAAGATGGGTTATTTATAGCTCAAATCTATGTTGATGACATTGTATTTGGCTCAACCAACAGCACCAAGGTCCAATAATTTGATGATGTTATGTCTCATGAATTTGAGACTAGTCTTGTTAGTGAGCTAAGTTACTTCCTAGGTTTACAAATTAGACAATTAATTAAATAATGGGATTTTTATAACCCAAGCTAAATATGCTAAAAACCTAGTAAAGAAGTTTGGTCTTGAAAATGTCAAACATTGTGATACACCCATGAGTACCACTTTGAAGCTAAGCAAGGATGTTAGTGGTAAGAGTTTGGAACAAACTCTATATCGGAGTATAATTGGTAGCTTGATTTATTTGACCGCAAGTAGACCCGATATATATTTTAGTGTGGGTGTGTGTACTAGGTACCAATCGGGTTCTAGAAACTTAGGCTGTTTGACATGGACACAACATAAGCTTTTAGAAAGATAAAATTAATTAGAAGAAAAATAGCGATACACCTTCTAATTAATTTATCAGTCAACATGTATGAAGTATGAACGCAGTTGCTACTGTCACCATTAACTGTTTCACTATCACATATATAGTTTTAAAAGAATAATAAAAAATTTTATTAGAATTGTTAATGTTATATCTGGACTCGTAATAGAAATTAACAATGTATGATTTTTAAAGTAGTTACTGAAGAAAATTTTGTTTTGTATGTTGAAAAGATCTAGAACAAAAGATTGTTGGTGGTGTAGTTTTGTTGATATTTAGTGTTTTTAGTTGATGCCTTGGAAGATCCAGCTGTTTTCATAATCTTAAACTTTAATTAATTTAATTAAATAATTGACTAGGTTAACAATGATGATCATGTCATAATCTGAGTACATGCGAACATTGACTAGGTTTTAAAGTATGATTGTTTGGTGTAGTGACCACTTGTGATAATTTTAAGATAAATATTATTGATCTCTATAGTTTTATATATTAATTAAATACACAAGTGATTAGAAAAAATTATTGGATGGGAATTTTCAACAAAATTTTGACAGAATTCGATAGCATTTTTGCCGAATTGTGGCCTCACTGTCAACTAATTTGTTCGTTGCATTATGGAATTAATAATTCTTGGACCATTCATTCTTTTGTATTCAATTAATTATTACTTTTTTAAATAATAATAATAATAATAATTTTGACATGGAACTGTAAAAGGTCTATAACAACTTGCTGAGATAAGGTACTATGTACGCGGTCTAAATATCTATTCCTATAAAATTAGAGAAAATCACTACTCACACATGTTAAGAGAGGATGTGCCATTTAATTTTACATTTTTATTGATAAAATTTTGTTTTAGACACTTGGTTGCTTAAAAACAAAAGATATATATAATCAAATCATATGCCATAAATATATTAAGATCCCATAAAAAATGTAAAAATTATTATTATTATTATTATTATTATATAAAGGACTTATCGCCTACAAACCCTTTAATATAAAACATATGCAATTATACATGTTATATATTCTCATAAATATATGACACTCACTATATAGATTATAGTGTATGTGTTCAGTAGTCCTCTAGAAGGGAAATCTAATTTACATTTTACACGTGCAACAGGTTAAAAAAATAAAATAAAACTTGTTGTAATTGAATATCGATTTGTCGCAGCCACCAATTAAAGAAATAAAAATTGGCTATCGGTTGTCACACACATTTTATATACATAAATACATATATATATATATATATAAATTATACAGCGAGGAATCTCTTACTTTAATTTCGGTTAGAATTTTGATAAACTCTCAACGATTTTTATGAATTTATCAAGTGAGAAATCCCTTAATTTAATTTCAGTAAGAACCTTAATGACATCACATCAATTTTTATGAATTTTGGTATAAATGTTTTTGTGAATAATAAGTTTAATGAAATCTACGTAAAGATAAAATTTGAGAAATATTCAAGTACTAGAATTATTTATCCTAATTTTATTAAATATGAAGGTATTGGAAAAATGAGAAAAATAATTCTAAACACGAAATATTTCAAAATTTATTTATAAGTAAATTTCAATGAGCTTATCGTTTACAAAAAAATAATAATAATAAAAAAAATAAAATAAAATAAAAAATAGAATATAATTCATAAAAACATATGGGACTAATTGCACAAACATCCCCTGAGTTTATATATAATTGCATGTATATGAAATTTTTACCCATAATTGTACAAACATCCCCTATAATTAATTGACTTTGTTAAATCTAACCGTTGACCACAATTTTAACCTAAAAATGACTAAAGTGCCCCTAGTTACCTATTTTATAATTAATTATATATTTATTTATTTTTTTTGACAATTTATATATATACTTAAAAAATAATTATATATAAACTTAAAAAAAATAATTATACATATACTTAAAAAAATAATTATATATATACTTATAAATAATAATTATATATAATAGTTAATTAATTTATTTTAAAAAATGATTTATAAATATGTAAAAAATGGATTATAAATGGATTATAAACATTATTAAATAAATAAATTAAGTATTGTATATAATTATTATTTTAAGTATAAAAATAAATTGTCAAAAAAAATAACTATATATATAATTAATAATAAAATAGGTAACTAGGGGTACTTTAGTTGTTTTTTGGTTAAAATTGTGGTCAATGGTTAGATTTAACGAAATCAACTAATTACATGTGATGTTTGTGCAATTAAGGGTAAAAATTTCATATACATGCAATCATGTCTAAACTTAGGAGATGTTTGTGCAATTAGTCCAAACATATGTGATTTCATCCGTCCTTATCGAAATTAAAAAAAGAGATCCTCTTTTGATAATTATATAAATACGGTCCAGTTATTGTCAGAGCATCCTTATCGGGATATTGAATGTGAGCCACTCATTATAAAAATGATTTGACAAGTGCATACATATCAAATTAAAGTATGTAAAATGAGTGGCTCACATTCAATGTCTTTATATAATTCTATCAAGGCATCCTCATAGGAAAATTTCCGTATAAATATATATATAAACAGCTTTATAGCACTAATATATATGGTTGAAATACTCAATTGTATATAAACAATAAAAAAGTTTACAAATATAATACGGTCAAATTTTAAAATATTGTAGTCATCGCATTCGGTCATTATTATTATTTTCATTAATTTGAAGTTGAAGTTGACATTTTTACGGTTGTCCCTAAGCCACTGTATTGGAGTATGACCATATGCAGTAGAACCCCTATAAATTAATATCCTTTCTTAATTAATAAAAGTCTCGGTCCCAAATCGAACCAATATAAAAAAATTAATAAATCTTTCTATCGTAATAATTAATAATTTTTTTTTTAAACCAAATGTAAAATTTCGGTCCTGATTGTCATATAAATTAATAATTCCATAAAATTACAAAATATACTACATAATAATCAAGAACTAGAAAGTACTTCAAGATACCAGTTTGCACAATGCTACCATGTTTGATATTTTTAACTTCATCCTTCATCTTTTGAATTGTCTTCTTGTTATAACCACTAAAATAGAAAAGAGAGAATTTTTAAGAGTTGTTAAGAATAGATTTTTTAGGTATATCCTAAGATCTCTCTTGTTATATACATCCAAAAAATAAGCTTCATTATTTATAGGATGAGTATCCTTGGTCACTAAGTAATCACGTTCTCAAAAGGAATTACAAATTTTCTTAATAAATCTTTCATAAACAAAGAATCCTGAAAAAAAAAAATTTCCCTAAAAAATAAAACCGACTAACAAAGAATCCTGAAAAGGAACCTTCCATAAACAAAAAAACCGACTTTCACACATTTTCTAAAACAAAATAACACTTTACAATGTAAAACCGTTCAAATTAATAACCCCTCTAAATTAATACTCAAGAATGGGTCAGAAGAATATTAGTTTAGAGCTATTGTATTGGGTTTTGTTTACGTTGGATAGTACAGCGATCAATCAAGGTTCTCGCTAAAATATTTCTTAATAATAATTTTGGGTCAGCCTTAGCCATATATCAATTTAATGAAGTGTTAATTGCACTAACTCAATTGTTAGTTTATTAAATCTAGCAAGATTTCAAAAAAATACCATAAATTAACACAAATACCCTCACTATCAAGTCAATACGTTAACTTTAATGGTTGACTAATTTTGACTATTGGAAAGCTAAATATACATTTGCCACATCATCTCAAACATAAAATATTTTTTAATTAAAATTGATTAAAATACAAGATAATCTACTAACGGTGGAGCTCCACTGCCAAAGGAAACAATAGATATTTGATGATCTCTTACTTTCCAGAAGAGATCTTCATCGGTCTTGGAGATCAACCTCCTATAGTTCGCAAAGGGGGCTCCTCTACAAATTGATAATGTTTCCGTAGGCGGCCGATATATTATCCTTTTTTTTTTTATTAATCATTTTTCAATTAAACATATTTTATGTTTGGGATAATGTGGCAGGGGTATATTTGTTTTTTCATATATCAATGTTAACCGTTAAAGTTAACGGATTGACTTGATGGTAAGGGTTGTTTGTGTTAATTTAGGACAACTTTTTGAAATCTTGCTAGATCCATTAAAGTAAGGGTAAGTTTGTGCAATTAACCCTTTTAATGAACCTTAACATTAAACTATACAGATCTGACTCATCGTTTCAAGGTTAATTATCATCATCAAGTACGACAAAATATTAATAAGGTCAAATCTTTGATGATTCCATCATACATGATTGAGTTACAAAAACTTCTGGATAGTTATCCCCCGTCTGAACGGAATTCTTTCCGGTTAAAAATCATTTTCTAGTTGTTTTGGAATAAATAGGAGATTCTCTAGAAGAAATACAGGGTTCAGCTTTTGGCAACAACATGCTATGGTGCAGACCCAGTGCACCAGCTAACCGATGCACCAGGTTACTAAAGATTTGATATGTTAACTTTTCAATTAAATATATGGAATAAGTTAAATCAACTTAAATTTGTGTCTTAATTTGTCGACTTCGACATCTAAACCACTTATGTTCTCTTAATCCAAGAATTATAAATGTATTCAAATCTCAACCATCGGATTAAAAGTATATGAGTGGTTGAGATGTTGAAGTTAAAACCTAACCCTAAATATACTATTTAAAATGCTTTTCTCTCTCCTCCCACCATTTTTTAAAGGGCAAATTACACAAACTTACCCCGATTATATGTGAAATTGCACTAAAAACCACAAAAAAATCATAATAACAACGATTTCCCTTTGACCAGTTGACTAACCATTGAATAACCATTGACCACGTTAATTAATCACGGAAAATATACAATGTCTGTTTTGCCCTTACCCTACATCAGAAAAAATAAGAAAAAAATATATTTAAAATTAAATAATATTTAAATGGTTTATAAAATTAAATTAACACAAAATTTATTATTATTTTTATTTTTTTAAAGATACACCGATTTAGGAAGATCTTTAAAAAATAACAAAAATTAATGGATAATAGAAAATTATTAAAAAAACAGTTATAATTTTAAAACATATAAAAATTAATGGATAATAGAAAATTATTATTAAAAAAACAGTTAATAGATAATTAAAAAATAAATTATATAAATAAAAAATAAAAAAGAAAAGAAAAGAAATCTAAAACGATCTCCATGGTTACATGCCGCGATGGAGATCGATCGAATCTCCACTCGCTCGGCGAGACGGTGACTCAACGATGGACCTCCATCTTAAGAATCATTTTAATGTTATTTGATGGAAAAAAAAATAAATAAAACTCAGTTTGGAGTACCGAGTTTTTTTTTTTTTTGGACCTCCAAACTGAGGTTTTTTTTTTTTTTTTTTAATTTTTTTTTTATCAAATAATATTAAAATGATTCTTAAAGATAGAGGTCCATCGTTGAGTCATCGTCTCGCCAAGTGAGTGGAGATCCGGTCGATCTCCATTGCGGTCTGAAACCATGGAGATCGTTTCAGACTTCTTTTATTTTATTTTTTTTATTTATATAATTTTTTTTAATTATCTATTAACTGTTTTTTTTTTTTTAAAATAATTTTCTATTATCAATTAATTTTTTATGTTTTAAAATTGTAACTGTTTTTTAATAATTTTCTATTATCCATTAATTTTTGTTATATTTTTTTAAGATCTTCCTAAATTTGTGTATCTTTAAAAAAAAATAACAAATTTTGTGTTAATTTAATTTTGTAAACAATTTAAATATTATTTAATTATATATATATATATATTATGTAGAGCAAGGGCAAAACAGACATTGTGTATTTTACGTGATTAATTAGTGTGGTCAATGGTTAGTCAACGGTTGGTCAACTGGTCAAGAGGAAGTCATTGTTACAATAATTATTTTTACTGGTTTTAGTACAATTTCACATACAATCAAGATAAGTTTATATAATTTGCCCTTTTAAAAATATTTTTTAAACTAAAAGTTTGCACCATTCAGCGGTGGTGATTGTGCACCGGGTGCATGAAGTTTTTTTTTCTTATGGGAGGTTCAACAGTGGTCAGTGGGTTCCACCACACTGCTTGAAACCGCGTTGTAAACAGAAAATCAAACACGAGTCATGGCTCTCTTCTTTTGTAATTGGTTCTTACCCATAATCTACTCCTATCAACAACCCTTTTTTTTTTCCCCACTTGTGCAACTACCTGGAAGCTTGGTTCTTCCCTAGATTGTGTGCTTTGTCAAATCAGATTCAATCCACATTTAATTGTTATAAATACCATAAAAACTTGAACACACACACTTATGCCATACATGCTAACAAAAAATATTGATTTCATAAAAATATATATATATATATTAATATTTTTTTTTTTGTTAGAAGTTATAAATTTTGCATGGAAACAAAAGGTGGTGGTAGTAGTAGTACTAGTGGCGGTGGCATGTCTTCAAGTTACAGGGGTGTTCGCAAGAGAAAATGGGGGAAATGGGTGTCCGAGATTCGGGAGCCTGGGAAGAAGACTAGAGTATGGCTGGGGAGCTTCGAGACAGCAGAGATGGCTGCGACAGCTTACGATGTAGCGGCGTTCCATTTCCAGGGACAGGAGGCCCGCTTGAACTTCCCACAACTTGTTAGTTCCCTTCCCAAGCCAGCCAGCTCCAGTGCAGATGATATCCGCATGGCTGCTCATGAAGCCGCCCTGAGGCTGAGAACTGGCCTCCACAGTGGTGATCCTCCGGACTTGGAGGAGGATAGTGGCTCAGGGTTGGGTCCAGTCACCGTGAAGCTTTCGCCATGCCAAATTCAGGCCATCAATGAGTCTACAATGGATTCTCCAAAGATGTGGATGGAAATGGCTAGAGAAAATATGTTGGAGGATTCCATGATGTTTGCTAACGAGATTGAAGATATTGAATATGTGTGGAATGACAGGCAAACTGATTCTCTTTGGGACCCTTAACTAGCAAATAGTAACATAACAATCCTATTTATAACTTAGCTAGCAAAAGTGTTTTTCAGTACATTTATTTTTATGCCATGAAATATTCAATAGAAACTCTTATGCTGGTACCTCAGTAATAGCTGGTGAAAAGAGGCCGATTGCTTATCCTTAAGTCCATATCACAAGGGGCGGATCTTGTAGAGGGCTGACCCGGGCTACAGCCCGGGTCAGCTTTTTGAGAAAAAAAAAAATTATAATTAATATAATATTATTTATAATTACTTTTATTATATTAGTACAAATCTTTTCCTAATATTGTCTCTTCCCGATACAATCCTTTTCCCAATATAAATCCTTGTCAGACAAGGTCATATCACATCACAAATTCCCAATATATATATTCATCATCGTCCATCCTATATGGCCATATTCCTATATATATATATATATAAAAATTAATATCTCTCTGACACACATAAACATACATCCACTCTTACTTTCCAATTCTCACTCAATTTCGATTTCCGAATCCAGTTATCTCTCTCTCCCATACCAATTATTCATCAGCATTCAGGTATTTTTTTAGTTATTTTTTTTTCCTGATTAACAAGTTAGGATTTTTGGTTTATTATTCATAATTTTAAATCAGTATTTTGTTATTTTTTTATGAATTTATTTTCGGACTGCAATTTATTATTTCAAGTGTTGTATTATAATTTATAAAGTATCAATTTAACCAAATTGTTAGATAATTTTAAGTTACAATGTCAAACAACCACACATCAAAGCCGAGAAAAACTATGCTTTCATACTTTGGAAAAAAAAAGATAATCAATCATCGGATGGGGGTGGATCAAGTTCTCCATGTAACATCGGGGATGGGGGTTCAAGTTTTCCTTCTTCATCTCAAAGATTTGAAATTGAGAATGTTAATACTCCATTAGATATTAACACTCCATATTATGAACGTGATCCTGGATTACGCTTCCCAATAGAAGTTTATCCTATTGATAAGCGTGATGATGTTCGAAAAGATTATATCAAAATGGGTCCTTATCAACCTATGTTGGATAAATATCCACCCATTCTTGACGGTAAACAAACTCGACGATTTCAACATTCTTGGTTCAAACGATTTTCGTGACTCGAATATTCAATAAAGAAAAATATGGCATTTTGTTTCCCATGCTATCTTTTTGATACTGTTCCGTCAAAGCATCCCACGTTTACAACGGATGGTTTTCAAAGTTGGAAAAGAATCAATTGTGGGAAAAAATGTACATTTGTGCAACATGAAGGGGAACATAATTCACAACATAGTTTTGCCATGCAGAGTTGGAATAACTTAAAAGATTCATCTCGACATATCGATAAAGTCATGAATACATTCTCTATACAAGAAACTTTACAAAATCGATTACGACTTAAGACCTCACTAGAGACGGTGAAGTGGCTAGCAATGCAAGGATGTGCTTTTTGGGGATATGATGAATCCATCAATTCTACTAATTGTGGGAATTTTATTGAGATGATAAAGTTGCAAGCAAAAATAAATCAAGAAATTGCTGGGATTGTTCTAGAAAATTCTCCGTAAAATGCAAAGTATACATCACCCAGAATTCAAAAAGAGTTGTTGAATATTCTTGCTAATAGAGTGCGGGCTAAAATCCGTGAGGAAGTCGGGGATGCTAAATTTTGCATTCTTGTTGATGAAGCAGTTGATGAATCCAACAAAGAACAAATGGCAATTATTTTAAGGTATGTGATTCTAAAGGATTTGTTAGAGAACGTTTTTTTCAAGTTGTGGGTGTTAATGATACAAATTCCTCAACTCTTAAAAAAGAAATATGCAATATCCTTGCTCGATATAATCTATCGATTGAAAACTTGCGAGGTCAGGGATACGATGGTGCAAGCAACATGAGGGGTGAGTGGAATGGTTTACAAGCTTTATTTCTCAAAGATTGTCCATATGCCTATTACATACATTGTTTTGCACATAGGCTTCAACTTGCTTTAGTTGCAGTAGCCAAGGAAGTGCATGATATTTGGCTATTTTTTTCAAAATTGAATTCTATTGTCAACTTTGTGAGTACTTCTTTCAAGCGTCACTCGGAGTTGAAATCTATTCGAGTAGGTGAAATTCAGGAATTGACCGCTTTAGGGGAACTTGAGACTGGTACAGGGGCTAATCAAATTTGTACTTTGCAACGACCTGGAACTACCCGTTGGAGTTCTCATTTTACTTCTATTAGTATATTGATTAATATGTTTGGTTCAACTTCTACTCTTCTTGAAAATTTGATTGACAAGGAACTGAATAGTAATATACGTTGAGAAGCCAAAGGTGCGTATAAAGATTTGAGATCCTTTGAATTTGTGTTTATCTTGTTGTTATTGCACAAAGTTTTAGGAATCTCTGATATACTTTGTCAAGCTTTACAATTGAAATCTCAAGATATCTTAAATGCTATGAATTTAGTGTCAACTACAAAAATTCTTCTTCAAAAATTAAGGGAGACTGAATGGGATATTTTTTTTGAAACTGTAGTGTCATTTTGTGAAAGGTATGAAATTGATATACCTAATATGAATGCACGTCATATGGAAGGGACAAAACGTTCTTGTCAGCAGAAAGATAATGTCACAGTTGAGCATTACTATCACTTTAGTATATTTATTGCTGTGATAGATTTTCAATTGACGGAATTGAATAATAGATTTCCAGAGCAAACAATAGAACTTCTTACTCTTAGCATGGCTTTGAGCCCTATTGACATGTTTAAATCCTTTGATGTTGATAATATTTGCACTCTTGTCAAGAAGTTTTACTCTGAAGATTTCAGTAAGAATGACATTGAAGATTTGAGAAGACAATTGAGTCATTACAGGTTTGATGTTCTTGGTTGTCCGGAATTTCAGAATTTGGCTTCTCTTTCGGAATTATGTCAATGTTTAACTGAAACAAAAAGGTCAGAACACTACACTTTGATTGATAAATTGATTCGTTTAATCTTAACTCTTCCCGTATCCACAACAACAGAACGAGCATTTTCAGCGATGAAGCTAGTTAAAACACCACTTCGTAATAAGATGGAGGACAATTTTCTTACTGATTGTATGGTCATATATATTGAGAGAGAGATTGCTGATATTATTGACTTAGATTCCATAATAGATGAGTTTGATAATGTAAAACCTTGTAAGACAAAGTTTAAATAGTGCATATTTGTATTTAATTTTTTTTTTTCTAAGGAATAAAAAAACATTTTTTTAAATAGTGCCGAAGTTCGGTAATTTTTTTATTATATATATAGTTTTATTTTAGCCCACCCTAGTAAAAAATCCTGGGTACGCCCCTGCATATCACCCCGTCAAACAAGGCCAATTGCTTCTGTTAAAAAGAAGAATCTAATTAAAATATTAGATAAAGCTTTGTGTCATTTTTATAAAAATGTATCACAAATTTACTAGAGAAAGATGACGGAATTATCATAAAGTGCAATGGATCTTGCAGACGAAAAGAAAAGAGAATTTGTATCTTTGCTGAACAGCCTGCTTTGGCTGTATACTCTCTTACTTATTATTAAATTTTTTTAAAAACGGCTAAGTTTTATTGAAGGTGCCAAGCAAGGTCAAACAGGCTACAACAAGCGAACAGGCCACCAGGCCAGGGAATACCCAAGAAACCAAAAAATACAAAAAGAAAGCAGCCCCAAAAGCGAGCCCAAAACAGAGCAGACCCAAGAAGATAGAAAACGGTTTTCCTACTTATTCAGATAAAACATAATAAGGATTCAGGGAAAACAAATCAAAAAACACGAATTTGTACTTGATGTTGTATGCGAGTGTACTGGAAGTCTTTATTTGAAGTGTGAAGAATGCACACATATAAGAATTGAAGCTCAAATACAAGATGAATAAAACATGCATGAAGAAATGTATGTGTGTAACTAATTTCTTTAAAAGGCAAGTTCAGTGATTTACCTTTCGCTCTTGCTCTCGAAGTCACCAGGATGCTTGGAAGGTTGTCAACGAGAACCTAAGCTACCCATTACATTGACATCCCAAAATGTGGTTTGTCAACGAAATAAGCCAATCAAAATATGAGGAACTTACAATCTCTCCCTTTGGCTATTTCGTGTCACAACCACCACTCACAATTGATGCTCACAAAAATTGAAAGCTAAGAGTCAACAAGAGTTTATTCTACATTATAAAGAGAAACCTAATCAAACTAAATCTTCAAACTTTCCATCTCTTGTAGAATAAAAATCCCTTCAAAACAAGATAACTACACTTTCCAAGACAAGTGTATGTGAGGTGATCAAGTGAGATAAAAACAAGCATTTGCATTAAAGAAAATAAGCAACAACATGCTATGAAGTGTAATTCATTGCTCCCCCTCAACGGGTTACTCCCCTTCAATAAGCATTCTCCCCAATATGCCAATCAACTATTACAACTCCCTTAACACATACTACTCCCCCTTTTGTCATGAGATAGGCAAAGGAGTACTTCCCAAACGAGTCACTTGTAGCAAAGAGATATAGTAGCATACAAGATATTTGCATAATCATATAAACCACTTTATGCAACTCAATTAAATGGGAGGGAAGCAAGGATATTTATTTTATTAAAATGTGTGATAACAATGTTTTGCATGCAAGACATGTTACATTTAAGTCCAAAAACAATTGTATTTGGCAATGCAAATGACAAAGGTTTCCAAATGAATTCAAACCAATTTCACCATTTGTTAGAAATTAAAGCAAGGTGAAACAATTATGACCTGTCTAATTATATCTAGATTGGGGTGGGGGTGAATAGATTTTATTCAAGTTAATTACCAAATTTTCTTGATTAGTCAATATTCAATAAAACCCCAAACTAGTCAAAAATACAATCAACTTAATTTACGTGCGGAAAACAATAAATTGCAAGTTGATTGATTTACGTGAGAAACCCTCAACAGGGAAAAACTCACGGGTTATTATGCGAGCCACACACGGTCCTCAAATTCACTACTTGTAATGATGTTTACAACCTAGGTTGACCACCATCAAATCGTCCACGGCCACTAACCCACCACTACTACCCAACAGGCCTTTAATAGCGATTCTAGACCTACCTGCTTGCGCACTGACCTACCTGCTTGCGCACTAAGTAATCTTATCCACAAAACTTAATTCTCACTAAAGAGATCAACAACCTAAGTGAATATCATGATATTTAATATGCAAGTAATGCTAGGTTACACTAAATGCTTATCTAGGATTAAGGATGTTAATTATCACAATCCTAGATATCAATATTTCTATATGACATATCATACAACATAGTTATCATAGATAAAGCAATCCTATGCAATAGATATCAAAATACAACTCTCAATCAATCAACACAATAATCTCAATCTTGTATGTATAATTTAGACCTACCTGCTTGTGCACTAAGTAATCTTAGCCACAAAACTTAATTCTCACTAAAGAGATCAACAACCTAAGTGAATATCATGATATTTAATATGCAAGTAATGCTAGGTTACACTAAATGCTTATCTAGGATTAAGGATGTTAATTATCACAATCCTAGATATCAATATTCCTATATGACATATCATACAACATAGCTATCATAGATAAAGCAATCCTATGCAATAGATATCAAAATACAACTCTCAATCAATCAACACAATAATCTCAATCTTGTATATATAATTTAATCTAAATGAATACAAGTAAGTTAAAGAGATTAAATGACAAGTATGAACACAAAAATGGATGAGATGGTGTTCAACTTACCAAGTCAAGTGTGTTGAAGAAAACCCATGCATAGATGCATCCTAGATGATGCTAGATGAAGTTTGATGCACATGGAATTGGTTTTGAGTGATCAAAGGTGAGTTCTTTAGTGATTTTCTATCTTGGAAAATATGCTAAGTCAAAAATATGATTTGGACTCACTAAAAACGACCTATGGTCAAAGTAGCATATATATATACCAGGTCAAATTGATGCTACGACGTTTTGATAAGTTTTCAAAACTTTTGCCTTGACCACTATTCACCCGCTGTATGTACAATGAGTGTACATAGGTTCACATGGGAAAATGAAAAACATATTCTTCATAATCTGTTGTACACTGAGGTGAGAATTGGGCTATCAAGGGGGCGGTTGCTCTCGAGTTTGGAGAGCCACTGTTCACCCGCTATACGTATAGCGATGGAAAAAAATCCATCAAGTCACCCTCTTTACGTACAATGATTATACATCAGGTAAGAGCAAATTTTCTCAATACCCCTTATAAGCGCTATACGTGGGGCGACCCAACAGCGGTGTATAGCGCCCATACTAAAATGATGCATCCTAAAGCCTACCATGTCATGACATTTAACAAACAAGATGCAATCAATTAAACATGCATGAAGAGGATTCAAGAACATGATGCACATACATAAAACACATAACATACAAGAAGTATAGATATGCATGAGTTGTGTTTGTGTGCAACTAGATCTCTTCAATACAATTAAGCACAGGTGTTTTACATTTGGAGTGCTTATCATCTTGAGGTCTTGAGATGGCCTATGTTGAGCTTGATCACAAACAATTAGAAGCTTAAGCTACCCTTACATCACAAACCCCAAATGTGGTTTGTCACCAAAATAAGCCAATCAAACTTGAGCAACTTACACAAGGATATAGATTTGTCATCAATTCAATTAAGAGGCAACTATATCCAATTTTATAGGTAAAACAAAACATGAGCGATTTTTGCATTCTATTCGATTTTGTAAGATCATTGATTTGTATTGGCTTGATTCCATTGCAAACTTTCTATATTTGTAGTAGTTGTTGCTTAGGTGGTTCTTGGTGAAAAGAAGCTTCAAAGGTGAAGAACCAACATCCTGTGCAAATATCGTCTTCAAGGGGAACATCGCATTCTTGGATGCTAAGGTATTAAGATTCTTCTTCCTCTTGCAAGGCATAAGCTCACACACAAGCAATTCATTCATGTGTGTCCTTGTATCGTTGTGCAAACATTTTGTATAACAAATTCACACACATTTAAGTTTGCACATGAGTTGGTCTCGTATTGACAAACATTATAGATTTGCATGATTTATCACTATCGCTTAGATATGGCATACTTGTGTGACATTGTATTTATTTGTTTGTGTTTCTTGTACTTTGGACTTGAACATGATCTTATTTGATTCCTTATTGGGTCTCGGTCATTTTGGTTACTCATTCATTAGATTTCGAGTCCAAACGATGTAGCTACGCTACTTTGCGTTTGCATTCATTGAGTTGTCTTTGTCATTGTTTTCCGAGATGAATTCTCAAAAATTTTGCAAATTTTTATAGTTTTCGTTGTGCATGAGGGAGTCACGGTTTGTAATTCAAAAACAGATTCAAATTCGGATTTCGGAGTCCCGGATAGGGCCGAAGAACGTGAGCGGAGCATGAGAGGAGCAAGTTTGGCCAACGGCCAACATTGGAGTCCATGTATGAACCACGTGTGGCACACGGGCTGCACCACCCACTGCCCACATGTGCCACATGCACCCTACATGGGATGTGTGACATGGCACCTCCTGATTGGTCCTGAAATCCGTCTCTTGAATTCTTTTAAAATTTCTCCATTCCGTCCCATTTCAACTAAGAAGAAAAATTGAAAAAGAAAGAGTGCAGAATTTTTTCATGATTTTTGATTTATTATTTTGATCATAACTTTCTCATACGAACTCGAATTGAGTGATCCAAAGGCCACAAATGTTGGTCTTGAAGAGACCTACAAATTCCAAGCATTTTCAGAGTCATTTGAGTTCTTGAAATTTTGCATCATGCAGATTTCAGTCCGAGTCTCAACTTTTTGTATGTGAAACTTCTTCTCCTCACTTTCTCTTTGATCATCTCTTTTAATCTTTCTAATTGATAGATGAAATGCGTTAAGAATGATGTTAGTTCCTACTCTAGGGTTGTTTGATCATTTGTTAATTGAGTTTTAGCTTTGTGATTTCTCTTGAACATATATTTGCTAAACTTAACTTGAAATTGATTCTAGAAATGATATATATGATATGCCTCATGATATTTTCTAGGTTTAATTTCATGATATAAGAAATAAGATTTTTGTGTGATATATTGAATATTCATATCTTGTTTTTATTGATTCACATGCTTTGATTTCTATATATATTTGTGATTGTGTGTTGATAGCTTATTCTAGATTATTATTGAACATGTTCATAAAGCTTGATTGATCATCTTACTTTATTTGATTGTGTTTGCATCATTTGCATCACTTAGATCGTTGCATTGTGGAAAGGTTGTAGTCTCTTGTTAAAGTGAGTGAAACTTTAATTTGATCAAGAAAACTTGGCTAGGTAAGTGTTCCAGATAGCCAAGCAAATGTCTTAGCTGGGAGTGTGACACTCTGGATGGTTGAGCTAGGGAAGCTTGATTAGGATCTTATTGATCTAGATAGCTAAGAAAGGAAATCTTCTTAGAGGCTTGAGAGCCTTCGATAGGGAGTTGCTCTCTAGAGGTGTAGGACACATCTTGGATAGGGAGTAGGCTAGGTGGTTCACTAGGCTTTGAGGGTAGATTAGAATTTGATAGCTTAGGGTGGATATCATTTGTTTATAGCCTTGAATGTGTAAGTCCTTTTCATATAGTGGATTGCTTTGCCGGTGGTTGTGGTTATCAACCCGTGGTTGTTTCCTCTTTGAGGTTTTACCACGTAAAAATACTTGTGTCTATTTTCGCTTTACTTTTTATTATCTTTCATATCATGTATTGATTATATCTCTTGTATATTGATTTTCATATGTATTGACTCATATTATACAATTGTTAAATCATATCAAGTGTACATTTCATTCTTGTAATCCGCATATTTTGAAGTTGGAAGAAATTGGGACTATACCTATTCACCACCCTTCTAGGTATAATATACACTATATTGCTTAAGGGAATTTCAAAATTTTCCGGGTAAGATACCCGTATGAAGTAGTTATGTTTAACAAATGAAGAAAAAGAGAAATTGAATTTTAAAATCCTTAAAACGGATGCAAGATCCTTTATTCATTTGAGTCTCATTATTGCTTTTCACACATAATTTTGCATTTAAAGATTTGCAATCAACAATTCATGCTTTTTATTTTTAAGCATGTTATTAGAATTCATGTTTTTCATTTTAAGCATGTCATTTGAAAAGAATCATCATGTCATGGAGATAATTATAGGTCATTCAAAGAGTACTCCCAAAGTAAATCTCCTAGTCCAAAAATACATATTTGAACATAAATATGACATGGATTATACACAAAGCAAAGGTTCACACTTATTAAAGAAAAAATCATATAAGCATATGTGCAACCAAGATACTCAAGCGATTAAAGAAGAGGCATAAAAATTTTCAATTTTTACATGTGACAAGTATGCAATTTTTCTCTCTTTGCTTGAGCTCCCTTTATAGGGTCAATCACCGTACCGTATCAGGGTATGGGACAAGTCCCGCTAGACATACCAAGTCCATTGAACTTGATAGTATCCAAGGGTGCCATATGAGTACAATTGCTATTGGGTTTAATCTTTCTAACCCACCTAGTTTCCTCCTTTTCATTTTTAGTGGTTAACACAATATTTCTTGGTCTCCTAGGTTCATGCAAACTAGCCCTATGGTTCAACCGCTTTTCTCTCATGCTCTCAATTCTACATCTTTTTATGTAGTTAAAGAACTTTGGTCTTATGTGACCAATCATACCACAAAAATGACAAGTAGGTATAAGGGAAGAGTTTATACCATTGCATTTAGATCTCATAGAGGCCTTGCCATGTTGATGAGGTTGTCTTCGATGTTGCACCGATTGGCTTATCCTTGGACCACGAGCCGGAGATTGGTGCCTTTGTGGTTGAGCATGAATAGCTTGCCTTAAAGGATGGTGGACCTTTGAATGAGGCATCCTCAAGGGTTGAGGTTGAGCATGGTTCCTTGGAAGAGTCTTCAAGGATGAGCTCTTAGACAAATCACTCATAACAAGAGTTGTCTTGGGGTGTTGAGACTGATGTGGACAACTCAAAGTTATCTCCTTCATACATGTAGTCTTGTCTGAGGAAGATGTGGTCTCATCATTTATAGGATCAAGCACTTGCTTGACATTTGGCTTCAATTTGATGCTAATCATTTTCGAACCCGAAGTCATTTTAGCAAAAGAAGTTCTTGCCTCTTTAAGTTCCATCTTCAACTTGCCTTCAATTTCCTTTCGACATCTCACTTCTACATCCAAGTGAGTCACCTTGGCTTTTAGTTGAAAATTATCCTTTTCCAACTCAAGGATATAATTTTCCCTCATCTTCAAACACTTTTGAAGAGAGTTAATAACCTCTTGTTAATTCACCACATTATCACAAGAGATTTCAGAGCATTTACTCTCTTGATCCAAGCTTCTCCCACTAGTTCTTGAGTGTGTCATATTGTCAAAACTTGTTTCCCTCAAGCTTGCTCCACTTCGGCTTCCACAATCGAAGTCACCTTTCTTGAATTCATCAAGTGACAAACATTTGGCGATGGCTTAAATTTCTTCGTGTTCGTGGTAGGAAACTGAAAATTCCAAGTAGTTGTTCTCACACTCAATCGAGCTTGTGGAATATTCTTCAACTACTTTAACTTCGCTATCTCTCAAAGTAGCGATCATAGCATCTCCTCCTTTCTTGTACTTCAAGTTACCACACATGAAGGGAATATGGCCAAATCCACCACACTCAAGGCAAAGGTCATCAATCCTTTAGGAATAATCCTTACTTGCTTTATCCTTCTTAAGGTAATCTTCTCCTTCTTCTTCACTTTTGAGGTCAAACCCTTCTATTGAGATTTCATGAATCTCCTAAATCTCTTTATTATGAGAGTCATCTCCTAATTGGAGTTAATTTCTTTCCTCTCTACTTTGGAGGTCATCGAAGCAATTGCCGCTCTAATTGTTTCACTC
The DNA here is from genome assembly GCA_035582765.1 of Acer negundo. Taxonomy (NCBI): domain Eukaryota; kingdom Viridiplantae; phylum Streptophyta; class Magnoliopsida; order Sapindales; family Sapindaceae; genus Acer; species Acer negundo. Next base: position 23,345,776 of record CM069231.1, on the reverse strand, counting down.
TCACACATGGTGTTTGGTGAAGTGAATGAATGAATGCAAAGAACACAAATGCACACAAATGCAAGACACAGGAAAGTGGCAAGGATCTCCTATGTATATCTAGGAACCTGATCTGATACCAAATAAAAATAAATATTATATGTGTGTCTAAACAACCTAAAGGGGGTGAATGGGTTGTTAATCCGATTAGTTACAATTTTTTTGGATTAGTCAATATTCAAAAAGAAACCCAAACACACAACAATATAAATCAAGTGTAAAGTGCGGAAATTAAAGAACAATTGATTTTTTACGTGGAAACCTTCAACAATGAAAAACCACGAGCTATTATGCTAGTCACACACGGTCCTCGAAACCACTAATTATAATCATGTTTACAACCTAGGTAGACCTCAACCATTTTCAGTCACTAACCCACCACTACTACCCTGCAGGCCTTTAATAGTGAACCTAGACCCACTTGCTTGCACACTAAGCAACTTAGCCACAAGACTTATATTCTCAAAGAAGAGATCAACAACCTATGTGAATATTATGATATTCAATATGCAAATAATGTCAGGTTACGCTAGATGCTTAATTAGACATTTAAAGACAAATCAATAAACTCTAATTATCAATCAAGCCTAAATACACATACATGAGGTCTCAATTAGTTGTAGAGATTTCTAACAACCTAATTGTCAATTAAATGCACATGAACATTCAATAGAGTTTGACTAGATAGATAAACATTAATCTATCAACCTAATCAACAATCAATTCCACAAGAATATTCTAGGTTTAGCTATTTAGGCAAAACAATCTAATCAAGCAAGCTATCACAATACAAATCTTATCATATTATCAAGACTCATAAATATATGCAATAAATGAGTCAAGGTATTTAATAAAGTAATAAATACCTACTCTAGAGTAAGAAGAACAATAGATGATATTCAATGAAGTTCTAACTTACCTAGTCATGAAACAAAGAAGACCCATGCTTTAAATATGTTTAGAGATGCATGAAGATGATGGGTTTTGGGTTTGGAGAGCTAATGAAGCAAGCTTGGTGCTTTCTATAATATCCTTGATTTGTATTGGCTTGATTCCATTGAAAAACTCTCTATATTTTTAGTTTTTAGTAAGTGTTGCTTAGGTGGTTCTTGGTGAAAAGAAGCTTCAAAGGTTAAAAGTAACATCTTATGCAAATATTGTCTTCAAGAGGAAAATCACATACATGGATGCTAAGGTATCAAGTTTCTTCTTCCTCTTGCAAGGCATAAACGCGCACACATATAATTCATTCATGTGTGTCCTTGTATCATTGTGCAAACATTTGGTATAACACATTCACACACATTTAAGTATGCACATGCATTGGTCTTATATTGACAAACATTGTAGAATTGCATGTTTTATCACTATCGCGTAGATATGGAAAACTTATGTGACGTTGTGTTTATTGTATTTTGGACTTGAACATGATCTTATTTGATTCCTTATTAAGTCCCGGTCATTTCAGTTACTCATTCATTAGGTTTCGAGTCCAAACGATGTAGCTATGCTACTTTGCATTCTCATTCATTGAGTTATCTTCGTCATCATTTTCTGAGATGAATTCTCAACCTTTTGTCAAAGTTTTGTAGTCTTTGTTGTGTGTGAGAGCGTCATGATTTGTAATCTGAAGACGGATTTGAAATCGGAGTTCGGAGGCCAGAATACTGTCGAAGAACCCGAGAGGAGCGTGAGGTAGCTTGCTCGGCCAAAAAAAGCAAAGAGGACCACGTGTGCTACACGACCAGCATTTCTCTCTGACCATTTGTGCCACAAGCGGTCCACACATGGCTGGTGATGTGGTATGTCTTGATTGGGTCATTTTTCCCTCCCTTGAATTCTTTCAAAAGCTCTCATCCTTCCCTCCAAACAATAGGTGTATAAAATTTGAAAAAGATGAAATCATAAATTTTCTCTCAATTTTAGTTTTCTTATTTTGATCATAACTCTCTCATTCGAAATCCCAATAGAGTGATTCAAAAACTAAAATTGATAGTCTTGAAGAGAGCAACAAACCCTAAGTATTTTCGGAGTCATTTGAGTTTGTGATTTTTCACAGCTTACAGATTTCAGTCCGAGATTCCATTGTTGTATGTGAAACTTGTTCTTATCACTTTCTCTTTGATATTTTCTTTTAATCTTCTTATTTGATAGATGATTTGTGTTAAGAATGATGTTAGATCATATTCTAGAGGTGTTTGATCATTTGTTTATTGAGTTTTAGTTTTGTGATTTTTTTTTTTTTTGGGTAAGTAAATAGTATCATAGAAAGATAGAAAGAATGTACAAATACAAGGGGCATACCCCAGGAAGCAAAGCAAGAGCTAAACAAAGGCTCAAAACAAGCACAAACGCACTAGCAAACAAGAATCAAGAGCTCGAAAAGGGCTCAAAACAAGTTCAAAGAAAAGAGCAAGCAACAAACAAGAGCAAAGCACTAAAATTAATTAGCGTTAACAAGCCAATTCAAAGTAATAAGCGGGTGATCCTTTAGATTGATAGAGGAGAGCCGACAGCGAATGGTGTCAATAATTGTGCGAACAACAACCGAACTAGACTTTTTGGTGCCTTAAAAAATTCTACAATTACGCTCTCTCCAAATATGATAAACAGCCACAACAAGACAAAGCTTCTTTGTGACAATAATAGAGGTGTCCCCTCTCCAATGGGCAGAAGCCCAAGCAATAAATGCATTCCAACCAAGGCCATTCCAAGGAGACCCACAATAATTCAGAAGTTGAGTCCAAATGGCTCTACTAAAAGAGCACTCAAAGAAAGGGTGAGCATGAGATTCAAGATGGGAGTTACAAAGAACACAAGTAGTAACAGCCCTAGGGTCATATTTATGAATGCGGTCACGGGTGGAGAGCCTACCTCTAACAGCCATCCAAAGGATGAAACTCATTCTCGGAATGTTTTGAGGGAACCAAACCAGCTTGAACCAAGGAACAAGAGGGTGAGTGGCTTTAAGAGAAGCCAAAGCAGAAGAGGCCGAGTAAATACCATTGGAAGAAGGGAGCCACCGAATACTATCCTCTAGATTAGAGTTAGGATTGTAAGTAGACATTCAACTGCTAATTTCAACAAGATCAATGGACATAGCAACTGGCCATCTCCAAGAATCACCAAGAACAATGGTATTAATCGCTGCGTTGATAAGGGGACCGGAATCATAGACCACACGAGGGCTCCATTTCAAAAGGAGAGGACCATCCGGATGCCAATTGTCAAACCATAAGGAGGTACTAGAACCATTGCCAATGAAGTGCTGAATTAAAGGATGAATAATAGGCCGAAGATGGAGGAGTTTCCTCCAATTCCAAGAGCAGATATTAGGAGCTTTAGCCTCCCATATGTTACAACCTTTTAGGTGATAGACTTTGATCCAAGAAGACCAGAGATTATGCGTTCCATAAATAAGAATCCAAAGATGCTTAATCATCAAGGCCTTGTTCCAAGAAGAGAGGTCCATGATTCCAAGACCACCCTCATTCTTAGGGAGACAAATATCAGACCAAGAAATCTTAGCACTCTTGCTGTCACCATCAACCCCTTTCCATAATAAACTTCTGAATTTTCGTTTTATTATCTTCAAAATCTTGATAGGGAGACAAAGATAACTAGCCTAAAAGACTTGTAAACTTGACAAGACCGAGACAATTAGCTGTGAGCGCCCGGCATAAGAGAGACCACAGTTCAGCCAAGAATAAAGTCTACCCGAGACTTTATCCACAAGGGAGGAGCAATCACGAAGACAAAGCTTAGTAGAGATAATCGGAATACCAAGATAACGAATGGGAAGAGAACCCACTGTATAACCAAAGAGATTAATAAGTTGCTGATTTGTAGTAGAGGATAAACCCGAAGTGAAGATGTTGCTCTTGGCATGATTAGCAAGGAGGCCCGAAAGTAAGGAGAACTCATCAATGGCAGCCTTAAGGACATGAGCTGAAGAAGGGGAGCCATGGCAAAGCATAATTAGGTCATCAGCAAAACAAAGGTGGGAAAGCTTTATCTTATCACACTTCGAATGAAACTTGAAACTATGAGAGTCCGCAATGCGCTTGGAAAGAATTTTAGATAGAACTTCCATAGCAATAACAAAGAGGTAGGGAGACCCTTGCCGAAGACCCCTTTTTCCGGAGAAGAAACCAACTAGCTCACCGTTTAAGGAGATAGAGAACTTGGGGGTAGTAAGGGCTTTGATCCACTTAATAACCCTAGGAGGAAAGGGAAAAGCAGCAAGAGTTTCAAGTAAGAAGCCCCAGTCCACCATGTCAAAGGCCTTTTTGAAATCCACTTTGAGAGCCAACCTAGGGCAACCAATATTCGTATGATAATTCCTTATAAGTTCTTGTGCAAGAAGGATGTTGTCCCCAATACTCCTACCAGCCACAAAAGCCGATTGAGAAGGGCTGTTAATATCCGGGAGACAAGGCTTAATCCTATTGGCAATGATCTTGGCAATGATCTTATATAGATTGTTGCAACAAGAGATAGGTCTAAATTCTTTCATCATAGAAGGATTAGGGACTTTAGGGACCAAAGAAATAATCGTAGCATTGAGTTCCTTAAGAAGATGACCAGATCTAAAGAACTCTTGGATAGCATTAATCACATCTTCACCAACAATGTCCCAAGTTTTCTTGAAAAAATTAGTGTTGAAGCCATTGGGACCAGGGGCCTTGTTAGGGTGGAGAGAGAAGCAAACCTCGCGAATTTCATCATTAGTGACATCTCTATCCATTAAATCAGCTTGATCATTGGAGATGACATTATCAATAATATTGCTCAAAGTACCAATACCATGTCTAGTGGGCATAATGCAACCAAGAATATTCTGAAAATGACGAATAGCTTCATTCTTAACCGGAATGTCACCTTCAATAAAGGAGCCATCATCTCTAGAAATAGAGTGGATCTTGCTTCTATTCTGCCTACCATTGATAGCTTTGAAAAAGTAGGAAGAGTTACGGTCACCAGCCTTGAGCCATTGGATTCTAGATTTTTGCCTGAGGAGGTCCTCTTTAGCCTGAAGAGTCAAAGTGTAGCTGTTTATAAGCTCCTTTTCCCTAATTCTGAGGTTAGTATCATGGGGATGTAGATCAAGAAGGAGTCGACAAGCATCTAGGGCAGCCTTAGCTTCAATCGATTTAATTGACACATCTCCCACCTTGTCATTGTTAAAGGTCCTTAGCGCCTTCTTCAAAATACGGAGCTTAGAGCAATGCTTGTATTGCATAGTGCCATGAACTTGCTCCTGCCAAATGGTCTCAACCAAGGGGAGAAAGCCCTTTTTATCCTTTAGAAAATTGAAAAACTTGAAAGGGTAGTTTTTCTTGTTACTTGGCAACCCGAGCTTGACCATGGATGGGCAATAGTCCGAAATGCTAGGAGGAAGGAACATTGCTTCTGAATGCTCAAACTTGACAAGCCATTCATTATTGACGAGAACTCTATCCAATCAAGTCTAATTAGAGACAAATGTGAACTAGTTTTCTAAGTTTCTAGAATTTCACATGTTTGAGAGTTGTATTGTGCTTAGCTTGATATCTAGGGTTATTTGTGACTTGATTGACTTATTCTAAGATCAATAACCTTGCTATATTCATTGATCATATATTGTGAATCTAGCATTTTTATGTATGTTTCTAATATCTTGAATTTGTACTTCATGAATATGATTTATTCAAGTATTAGCTTTGTGAATGAAACTAGAAATTACATGTGTTAGGTGTTTCACATATTCTAGGTTTCAATTCATTGATTTTATGACTAGAAAATATTTTACTTATGTGCTCACATAATTATGTCTATGTCTACATGATTTGTACTTAATCCATACATTTCATTGTCTAATTCTAGTTTCCATACTTCATATTGATCATATGTCCTATGTTGAATGTGCTTGCATCATTTGTGTCACATAGATCATAGCCTTGTAAAAGGTGGGAGACTTGGTTAAGAGTGTGAGGCTCTAAGCAATTCCAAGCTTGGAAGTCTTGGCTAAGAGGTGCGATGCCTCTAAGTAAGTTTGAGCGAAGTCTTGTCTAGGGGTGTGAGGCTCATATAGGTCCGAGTAAGAAAAGTCTCCTGTTGTTGAGTGATTCTTCAACATAGAGCAAGGGAAATCTTGGCAAAGGGTGTGAGGCTCTTATAGGTCTGAGCAAGGATATTCTCTAAAGGCATGCGATGTGTCTTGGTTAGAGAATAGACAAGTTCTTCTCTAGTAGGAATAGATAGGGAGAAATCTAATAGATTGTGATATATGAGAGTTGGTCATATTTAAGGATGTATTCTTATTTAAATATGAAAAACATTTTGCCAGTGGTTGTGGATTCAACCCGTGAATGTTTCTTATTCAGAGGTTTACCATGTTAAAAAAATATCATGTGTCAAGTTTCTCTTTTATTGTAACTTTGATATTTGTATTCTTGAATCAAATTGATCTTGAAGACATTGTAATTGATTACATTCTTGTGAAACGAGATCTTTGATTGTATTAATATCTTTTGTATGTACTTGTACTATCACTACAAGAAAAACATGCTTTTATCACACAATTTTATCATGGTTTTTATTAGCCGTGATCAAGTTATAACAGTCTTTTTAATCCGTCATATATATGTTAATGACGTACTTTAAAACCAATATAAAAGTATCACGGTCTTTTAAATATGTTATAATTTGATCATAATTTTTATTAACCATGATCAAGTTATCACATGTTTTCATAATCGTGATCAAGTTGTCACACATTTTCATAACTGTGATCAAGTTATCATGAATTTAATTAAGCGTGATCAACTTATCACATTTTTTTATGCGTAATAATCACATTGTTTTTTTAGTGTGATAAAGAAAGATGTTTTTTTTTTTTTTTTATTTGTAGAATTATATTAAACAATAATTTTAAATTCTTAATCTCTCAAATTTGTATCACGTAATACTTTACAATATAAAATAAAATTAACAAAGTATAAGCAGTCAAAAAACCAACATAATAAATTACAAAAAGACGAAAAAAATATATATATTTAAAAAATTTATGTCAATTTTTTTTTTAAGACCATCAATATGCCATTTAGATTTTTTTTAATTACTTTATTTGGTATAACTTTTTACATGTGTCATTGATATAAGTGGACACAAGTTAATGTCATAGGTTTGTCCACATCATATCTTTAGTTTAAAATTATACATACTTTAAAAGATATATATCTTCCCACTTTCTCACAATAGCTGCCACTTTCTTCCTCCTCCCACTTTTTTTTTTTGTCTCTCATCTCTCACTCGTATTCTTCTGTTTTTACACAAAAAGAAAATAAAAATAAGAACTCTTGAAATGGTGAGTGCTTAAATTTTTTTTTTAATGTATTTATTTATTTTTTTATCGGTTATTTTCTTATGTATCGGTTGTGAATTTGTTATTGTCTCTGATAGCGAACAATGAATTTCTTCAACACACTTTTTGTGTTTTGAACTTGAATGTTTAATGTTTATAGAAAACTAAAGATCACGTTCTCTATTTTCAATGAGAAAGTTGATAACAACATGAACAAGAGGTTCATTAATTTTCCGTTACGGTCTCCTTTTATTTTCTCATTCTTTTATTGTTAAAAATAAGTTTAAGTTGATGTTATAATGTAGTTTGAGTTTTTTTTTTTTTTTTTTTTGTCAATAAATCGATATTCAAATCTTACTCATGTTGTTTCTCATACTATGCTGCTGTATACTCAAAAAGAAGCCTTGAGGAAGATGAACAAAGAAAATTTATACATACTTTTAAATAGTTTTTTAGTAGAGTAGTTTGTATTTTAGGGTTAATTTTTGTGATAGAGTTTTGTATATTTTGATTATGAAGTTTGTAGTTTTTTTTTTTTTTTTTAAACTGTACAAATGCCAAGTAATAAAAGATTATTGATTTTATTTCATTGATATTGCAATTGAAAATTTATACAAAATGTTTGGATATAGAAAAAACAAATATTGATGTGATTCTAATGATAGGAAAGTAACAAATTACACAAAATCAACACAATCAAATAATTAAGGGATTAAGCATTGAATGTGGGTCAAAAAGCAAGAGAATTAATTTGATTCTTAGAATCACTTTCTTTCCTAATAAATGAGATCTTTACTATTATAAATTTACAAAAAATAAAGCTGAATCTCCTCGTAATAAATATATAATCTTTTCTTAATAGGTATTTGGAAGTCAATTGTCAATGTTGGTTTTACGCCATTATAAAATACTAACATTTGTAAATCGTCAAGAATGTATCATGGATAAAAACTATTATTGATTTATGACGGTGTTTTAAATCCGTCATAAACTAGAAAACAGTGATAAACTTTCACTGCCTTTAACACCACATACAAAACCATCATTAAAACCCTTTCATAACGGTTTTTAATTATCATGAATAGCAATTATTCTTGTAGTGTATTGAGACATATATATTAAATACAAGTATTTGGTAATATCTATATCTTTGGTATTCCCTCTACATGTGTTCATAGGCTATGTTTGAACTAAGTTGAAAATGCTTGTTAATAGTCTATGCATGTTCATTTTCGTTTATTGTGGTATTATATAAGCTATTTAGAGGGACAAACTTTTGTTTGTTACAAGGGATCGAAAAAGGCATTAAAACCTATTCACCCCCTCCTCTCTAGGTTAGTTTAAGGCAATTTAACCGTGATTGTATTTTCATAATCGGTTTAGAATGTAATTCGCCTCGGTAACTAATCCTTATTGGATTCTTTCTTTTCTTCTCTAAGATTCCTAGGTTTCACTCAAAATCATATGCAATATTAATTCATGTCATGGATATCTAATTGATTGTACATGATGACATTTAAAACACAATTTCTGAAAAGTAAGTCTCATGAATGGAATTGCAAGCCAAGAATCAGAAAGAACATGTATCAACCAAAATTTATGAAATTGACATTCCCAAAGATCATAAACATCTTTCTTTTGGTTGTAATGGGGCCTTAGGTGAATGAGACAATGGATAACAAAGAACTCAATGATTCCACTAAGGCATACATTCTAATTATGAGTTTAAATTGCTTCTGACGTATAATTCACACTTAAGGCGTCCAAGCTTGCACTTTCAATTTACTTGAGCATGCTACTATAATCTTTTCATTTGAGTAGCTCATACCACTTTCAATTCTCTCTCTAGGCCAATTATGCCTAATTCTTGGTTCTCATTTCCTCGTTTTCTTTTCTTTGCTTTGTCTTTCTCTTTGCTTTTCTTTTCCTTTGCTATTCTTTTTCTTTTTCTTTGCTTTTCATTTCCTTTTTCTTTGCTTTTCATTTTCTTTTCAAGTTTTCTTGCTTTGCAAGACTCTTTGCACACATTTACATGCCTAGGTACACACCTCTACACTTTCAAGTATAAGATTTTACATTGATTCCCTAAGCCTTAGTAAATCATTTGGTCAAGGTAAGTCAATCATGTAGGCTATATGGTTAATGTAGATGTGGTTCATGAATGAAAAGCTTAAGTCCAGTTTGGCTACAAAAGGGCTTGGGAGCACACACATTAGATGGGTTTGAAGTATTTAGGCCAATTTAGTGGTTTTTCACATGCATTGTCTAAAATCATTTCTAAAGGTTTGTCCACTAAGCAAATTAAAGCATCCACAAGCAGTCTATTAGATTCTATGACAAGCAATATTTAAGTGGAAATGAGACCTATACATGCTTGAATGAGTGTTTGAGAGTGAGTATTTTCAAGAGTGAAAATCTGACAACTCAAAATAAGTTTTTTTTTTTTTCTTTAAGGCCGAGTTTGTGATCCTTACGGGAATCTCCACTATTAATTCCTAGCCTTTAAGAAAATTTGATAATTCACTCAATTATTTTGAGAAAAAAATTAACACATGTTGTTCAATGACACCCTAAATGGCATGACGTTAATCTAAACCAAATAATGGCAAAGATGCACAATTCCTCACTACTCATGTAAAGATCAATATCAACAAGCAAGGTATGCTCACACAGGGCATTATCGCAAGAATTTGAAAAATTCGGTTCAAATTTTAAAACGAAGCAACACAAGCAAAGTGGTGTTGCACAAATGTACCCCCAAAACCTAAATTGGACAATGTCCTCATTGTTCATGGGAGGTAGAATTCATATATTATCAAAATGTTCAATGTATGTCAAAATTTTGGCAAAATGCCCTTTCATCCTAATATGCACAACTCATCCAAAAAGAGTATTCAATCATAATTCTCATATTCTAATTATTCCATTCAAATAAAAATCAAGAATTAAGCACATTCATCCTAAATCCTCTACCAAAATCCAAATCACACCCTTATTCTAAGCAAAAACAAAACAAGAGCAAAAATATAGAAATTAAAACAAAATATACAAAATAAAGATAATAACGAATGTGATAATGAAATAACAATAAAAACTATGAAATAAAACTAAAGTGCTTAAAATATCCAAATCCAAATATGATGCAATATGATCATCAAAACAATGTTTAAATGATGGTGGTAACTACTTTGACTCATCCTTAGCCTGTGCAGACTCAGCTAATGCTCTTCCCTTTCTGGTCCTTCCGCTTTACCTTTCTGGTTGTAGGCTCTCTCTGTGCCTACTCCTTTGCTAATCTCCTATGGGCAGCTATCTCATTCACTTGGGGACCTCATGTAGACTGAACTCCCTAATCTGTGAGAGAACGGGCTAAGGCTAGCTCAAGCTATGCAGCCTCCTTAATGGCAGACCGTACAGTCTGTAGGGTCGGGTCTGGTGTAATCAGTGGAGCAACTGAGGTACTGTGTCCTACTACTGTGGCTGGAATAAGTGGAATCTCTATGGCGATTGTGGTATTAGGAATGGTAGCTGGACCAGTAGTCCTTCTCGATCTCCTCACATATGGTGTGACTCTCAACTCCTATCAGAGCTTTGTGAAGTCAAATCCCGAATAAGAATCTCCAAATTTATGTGCGTAGCAGTAATGTCCGACTGCCTCTTCTCTAGGGCCTTTTGACTATCCACCAAAACCAATCTATCCGCATGTAGAATATCAAAGTTAGCGGTTTGAGCGGCCATAATGCGCTTTACACCATCTAGGATCCGAAGACCTAAAGGCTAACTATGATCATCAATAATAGTGGGGGTCTCATCCTCCTCCTCATCATCCTCAAAATGCTCCTCATCTGGTATCACTCTATCAAACTCTGTCTCGGCACTCGTGTTAGCCTCTGATCTGCATGCTCTTTTCCACTTCCCAGCGGGTGGTTTCTCTAGATCTTCGGGCAACCTAAATCCATGCTTACTTAGAAAGTGACGCCATGTAGACAAATCCATATCAGATGTACGGAATTTAAGAGCATCCCCAGATATATCCACACCAGCCAATCTGCACATCTCAGTAATCATACATGGGAATGGGAGAGTGTCTAAATCTGACTCATTTCGTCCAATCCTTTGAATCTCCATCTTCACTATAATACCTACATTAATGGGCTACCCATCCGTAATACAATGCATTATCTGGGCTACCTCAAATGGAACTGTAGATCTATGGGAAACTGGCCTAAGTGAGGTTGTGATGAATATGTTCCAAAATGCCTGCCCAACCCTCAAGTTAAAAAGCTTAAGGGGGTGTCCCTTAGCAATCCAAATAACATGGGGGTGATACTCAAAGTGTTGGCGAAGTCGACCGAACCTCTCACATATAACGGGCTCGAGGTGATCCCATCTATCATGCGCTCCTGTATCCCCTCAATATCCAAAAGTATGGACCAAAAATAGATGTTGATATCCATGGCATTCATGTATACGGGAACCCCTTTGACTAGCATCGGATTGGCTCTCATGAACTCCTCAGGGTTCATTCCTTTATAGAACTCTCTCACATAGGGGGTGTGGCTGCTAATCCTCCCCATCCACTATCATTTACTGTCGCCGGGATGGGTATGTGTGCTAACTCTTCCAACTTAACCCCTCTTTTTGGCCAAATCTTCTTCTCACTAAATGTCTCTAATCGGTTATGAAAGTCTCTGTTTAGAGTACACTCTGGGCCCTTCTTCTTCTGAGCCACTTGACTCGGTATCTTTGATGTGGGGGCCTTACTACCCTTGCCTCCCTTACTTGACAATTTCACTTTATGTGCCATTTTTGTCACAAATTCGAAAACCAAGTGCCAAACAAAAATATGGCAGCACAACAACGCTTCAACAACAATACCACAAATAGAAAATACTCCTCTATCACCCACAATCACTCCAGCGATGCTCTAACACTTCAATATACTTGAATATATCACCAAAATCCAATCCTAGGTGCTAATCACTTCAAATCAAACTCAAAACCTCCCCTAGGATATCTAGGTAGAATGTAGGGTGAATGTGAATGGAGAAATTGAATAACTAAAGTATTGACTTACCAATTTCAACAGTTTCGAGCATGCCACGACTTGAGAACTTAAGAGAATTTTAGAGGAGGCATTTTTGTATGTGGCTGTTCTGATTTGGAACGACATGTTTTATTGCTGTCAACCCTATGTCAATATTTTGAATGTCACCATTTGCCATGGCGACATAATGTCGACAGTACAAAACACTATCGTTTTGGTTAAATTTGCATGATGTCGCTATTTGTGTTATGACGACAAACGAATTCCACATGGTGACACTATCAGGTATGTCATTGCCATTTGTTGTCACCACTTCTGTCACTCTTTGTCATGCCAACACTGTTCTTCCTGTAAGTAGATGTTGCCTTGTGAAATGTCACTGTTTGTTTAGGGCGACAAAACAGCGACAATCACTATCCTGAGCAAAAGTTTGGGATTGTTCATGTAATAACTCCACGAAACACAACATAAGTATGAAATGCACTAACAATGACATTGGAACAGTAATTAGAGAGAAAAAAAACTAGCAAGAAACACAAAAAAAAAAAAAAAATTTAAACAAAACACAAATTTTATTCAAAACATAAAAGTGTAAAAGTGTGAGTCCGCACTACCGCATCCTAACATGCAAATTAGGACCATTATGCTCATCACAAGTGTAAGGTTCCCATTTATTATTGGCTTATTTTGTGGACAAATCAAAATTGGGGTCTGAATTGTAAAGGTAGTTTAGGTGATTGAGGATCAAGCTCAAAGGCCCTTTTCAAGACCTCAATGTGACAAACACTCCAAAGGTATATCTCTTGTGCTTACTTTTCTTTGAAGAGATCTAGTTGCACACATACACTTAGCATTCTTGCATTTGTGTGCTTACTCTTCACATGTCAAATTTTCGTTCTTGCACTAATGTGTGCTTGGTTCAATGCGAAGATCGCCTTTAGAGAATGCCCTTGGCTTCTCCTTTGGTTTCACCATCAGTGGTGAAACGGCGATTAGATCGACGGCCATGACCATCGATTGAAACCGCCGTTTGATTCCAGAATGATCTGGAACGGTTTTGCGGTTATGATCGGTGGCCTGACGGCTGTTCGAAACCACCGTTTGAGACCTGATTGAACTAAATATCTCTATCTTAATTCGGCGGCTGTGATCGGCGGTTCTGAAACCACCGAATAAATCACCATTCTACACCTGATAAATATTTAGAGTTGGTGTTTATTCTGCGGTCATGATTAGTGGTTTTGAAACCGCTGAATGAGACTGCCGATGATCTCTTGTTCTCTTGGGATCGATTTGGCAATTTTGAAACCGTCGATTGGTGATTTCAAGGGCAAACTTGTCTTTTCACATGACCTGTTCTTGATGTCTATAAATATACCACTTTCTCATTCTCTAAATAGAGTTCTTTTGACACTAAGAACCCTAGAGTTTAAAAGAGAGAATTTGAGAGCAAATCAAATCAAGAACTCTCCTTTATACACTCAAAACCATTTTCATATGCATCAAAATATCATCTAACATTATCTAGCTTAGTTATGATGCTTGCTTGCATGGGTTTTGGTCATCGTACATCCCTTGGTATGTTCTTCACTAATTTATTCTAATTTTATTGTTCTTCATATTAAGACATCTCTTAATTAACTTACATGTTTTTAGTTTAAATTCTAGTATTCAAGACATATCCCACGACGATGTGGTATCCCGGTTCAGAGCATCCTGTCTTGGAGGGAGCTTAATGGCCATGGCGAAGCTTCCTACAGAAATTTTGGCGGCCAAAAGGGGCTTCTATATTAGCCGAGGTAGCATTCTACATCTCCCCTTGTTATTCTCCACTCTTTTCTATAGGTACTGGCACTTATTTTTCTCCTAGGGTTTTAAATTTGCTTTGGCCTTGGAGAAACAGCTGCTGACTCTAAAGGAAGCCTACATAGGGTTTCAGGCCAAGCTGGAAGATACCCAGCAGGAGCTGGCTCAAGCCCAGCAGAGCATGGCCCCTCTACTCTAAGCTGCCAAAGCATCTAAAGATGGTAGGATGGCTACCATGGTAGAGGCACAACGTTACTTACGTTGCCTGGATACCGAAACAGTCCGGTACCTGCGTTAGTGTGAGGAGAGGGAATGCCTGAAAATTGAGAAAAAGAAATTGCAAGATGAAAATCATCTTTCACGGGAGACAGTGCAGAACTTGGAGGTCCAAAAAGGTCCTTCCTTTGAAGATGGGTATTTTATTGCCTACTATGGGGTGGCCACAGCTTTGCCTCCTCCATTTGATCTTCAGGCGGCCTTGAACTGGGACCGAGGATAGATCATGGCGAAGGCTGCCCAGCTTGGTTAGGATCAGGCTCAGGAAGATAAACACAGGACCCCATGCCTCCTTCAGAAGTTATTCTAGTAGAGGAGGAAGAAGAAGAAGAAGATGCAGCTGGAACCGGAGTTCCTGAAGTTGAGGCAGACAGGAGTAGTATTGATATGAACCTCACCGGTTTGATGCCGAAGATCGTTCTAAGCTCAAGTTTTTGGATGGAAAACCGCGACCCAACACCTATAAAGAGATGTGAACCTTGGTATAAGGACGAGCCACAATCAAGGATGGAATACTTGATTGATAAGTCAAGGATGAACGCCACAGAGAAAATCTGATAAGTTCAAATAGTTCTCAAAGAACAAAAGAGAAAAAAAATCCTCTCAATTTTTAATTCAATCAAAGTCTGCCGAAATAATACATTAAAGGGTTCCTTATAAACTAAAACCCTAATGGACAAGAAAGTAAAAAAGAGAAATCAGCCAAAGGCCTTACAAACGGGAAAGACAATAAAACTAAAACTAAAATAAGCAACTATTGACTTGCTCCCTATTTGAAAGCTAAAACTGGAAACAAATCAGCCTCTTAATTTGGGAAACAAATCAACTCTTTATTCTCTAAAAACTAAAAAGGAAAAAACTGAAATTAAATCTTCTCCACACACCCCAGCTTGTGCTTCACGCCTAAGCTTCTCTTATTTAGCCCAATTAATTGCATTGATGACATTAATTAAGCCTTGGTCTTCATGTGGTCTTATCTTGGACTTTCAAACTTCATAATCAACCCAAGTGTCTTGAATCAGGCCGTTGAGTGCCTCTTTGAATCTCTTTGCCCTTGCTCTTGTTATTGGACCAGCCGGAACATGCAATGGATCCCTTAGTGCAGCTCCCTTATTCTCATCATTCCCTCCCGCTTGAAAAGGATTTGTCTTCAAATCGTCACCTACATAAAACGGAGACAAATTAGAAACATTGAAGCCTGCACTAATATTATACTCACCTGGAAGATTTAACTTGTAGGCGTTGTCATTGATTCTTTCAATCACTTGAAATGGACCATCTCCCCTTGAAAGTAGTTTAGAACGCCGCTGGACTTGAAACTGTCCCTTCCTCATATGTAACCACACCCAATCACTGAGCTCAAACACAACTTTCTTGCGCCCTTTATTAGCTTGGTTGGCATATTGCTCAGTTCTCCTCTTAATGTTTTGTCTAGTCTATTCATGGATTTGCTTAACAAATTCTACCTTTTTCTTCCCATCCAAGTTAACATGCTCATTCACAGGTAAAGGAATTAAATCCAATGGAGTCAATAGGTTAAAACCATACACAATTTCAAAAGGAGAAAAATGAGTTGCAGAATGCACACTCCTATTATAAGCAAACTCCACATGCGGCAAACAATCCTCCCATGTTTTCAAATTCTTTTATATTATAGCACGCAACAAGGCAGATAAAGTCCTATTAACTACTTCAGTTTGACCATCAGTTTGTGGATGACAAGTAGTAGAAAATAAAAGTTTAGTTCCTAACTTACCCCACAAAGTTTTCCAAAAGTAGCTTAAGAACTTAACGTCTCTATCCGAAACAATGGTTTTAGGCATGCCATGCAATCTAACAATTTCTTTGAAAAACAAATCAGCAATATGTGATCCATCATCAGTTTTATGACAATGACTGAAATGTACCATTTTTGAAAACCTATCAACAACCACATATATAGAATCCCTACCCCTCTTTGATCTGGGCAAACCCAACACAAAATCCATAGAAATGTCAATCCAACGTCCACTAGGTATACAAACCATGAGGCTTAACCCTAGACTTAGCTTGTCTACATGTAATGCATTTATCACAAACTCTTTCTACATCACGTTTCATATGAGGCCAAAAGAAGTGTTCATGCAAAACATCTATTGTCTTGGCTATCCCAAAATATCCCATCAAACCACCCCCATGAAATTCTCTAACAAGCAATTCACGAAAAGAACTCTTAGGCACACATAATTTAGTTTCTCTAAACAAAAATCCATCATGCCTATAAAACTTGCCAAATGCAACCTTTTCACATGCATTGAATATATTGCCAAAATCAGAATCTTCCACATATAATTCTTTAATGTAATTAAAACCAAGCATTCTAGCATCCAAAGTAGAAAGTAAAACATACCTTCTAGACAACGCATCAGCGACCACGTTTTCCTTACCTTTTTTGTACTTGATCACATAAGGAAATGTTTCTATGAACTCCACCCATTTGGCATGCCGCTTATTTAGCTTGTGCTGCCCCTTTAAATGCTTCAAGGACTCATGATCCATATGAATTACGAATTCTTTCGGCCAAAGGTAGTGTTGCCAAGTTTCCAATGCCCTAACCAAAGCATACATCTCCTTGTCGTAGGTAGGATAATTCAAGGCTGCTCCACTTATCTTCTCACTAAAAAATGCAATGGGACGTCCTTCTTGCATTAGAACAACTCCAATACCTATTCCTGAAGCATCACACTCAATCTCAAAAGCTTTAGCAAAGTCAGGCAAAGCAAACAAAGGTGCGTTAGTTAATTTCTCCTTAATCAGGTTAAATGCCTTTTCTTGTTCATTACCCCACTTAAAACCCACATTCTTTTTGATAACTTCAGTTAAAGATGCAGCTAGACTACTAAAATCCCTCACAAACCTCCTATAAAAACTAGCCAACCCATGGAAACTCCTCACTTGTCCCACATTTGTTGGTTTCGGCCACTCCTTAATTGCCTTAACCTTTTCTTCATCAACCCCAATCCCTTTAGCACTAACAACAAAACCAAGAAATACAAGCTTATCCGTGCAAAAGGTACACTTTTTGAGATTAGCAAACAACTTTTCAGCTCTTAAAACACCTAAAACAAGTTTTAAATGTTCAACATGCTCATCAAGGTTTTTGCTATAAATCAAAATGTCATCAAAGTAAACAACCATAAATTTTTCTATAAAAGCATGCAAAACATGGTTCATTCATCTCATGAAAGTACTTGGTGCATTAGTTAATCCAAAAGGCATAACAAACCACTCATATAAACCATATTTTGTTTTAAAAGTAGTTTTCCACTCATCACCTTCTTTCATCCTAATTTGATGATATCCACTCTTAAGATCAATTTTAGTAAAAACAACAGAACCATGCAATTCATCAAGCATATCATCTAATCTAGGAATAGGATATCGATACTTTACAGTGATATTGTTGATGGCACCACAATCAACGTACATCCTCTATGTTCCATCCTTCATAGGCACAAGTAATACAGGAACCGCAGAAGGACTCATACTCTCACACACGTACCCCCTTTCCATGAGCTCGTTAAATTGCCTTTGAAGTTCTTTCGTCTCCTCCAGATTATTTCTGTATGCGGGTCTATTTGGGATAGGTGATCCGGGTGCAAAATCAATTTGGTGCTCAATCCCCCTTGTTGGTGGTAAACCAATAGGCATCTCTTCGGGAAACACTTCATCAAAGTCCTGCAAAAGTGAAACAATAACACTAGGCAAAGAAAAGTCAAGTTCGTTAGTACTAAAACAAGCCTCTTTGTACAAAAGTACAATCATCGGCTGATTTGAAAACAAAGCTTTTGTTATCTCACTCTCTCTTGCATAAAAGCTCACTTGTTTTCTCTCTCTTTTTCTCTCATCAGCCTCTTTTTCTTTTTGAATTTTTGTTTCTTTTTTTGCTGATTCGGACTCTTTTTCTTTTGAGCTCTCACTCTCTTGTTTTACATCTCTATCTTTTTTTAACCACATTTGATCTTCATATACTTGTCTTGGGGTTAAAGGTACAAGAGTGATTGGCCTTTTGTCGAGTACAAATGAGTATCTATTAGTATATCCATCATGAGTCACATTCCTATCAAACTGTCATGGTCTTCCTAAAAGGATATGACCCGCATTCATTGGCACCACGTCACAAGTAACTTCATCTTTGTATCTTCCAATTGAAAAAGACACCAACACCTGCTTATTTACCCTAACTTCCCCACTATCATTCAACCATTGTAGCTTATAAGGTTTTGGGTGCTTAAAAGTGGTCAAATTCAGTTTTTCCACCAAAATAGTGCTAGCCACATTAGTACAACTCCCCCCATCAATAATCATGCTACATACCTTATCATTAACATGGCAACAGGTGTGAAAGATGTTGTCACGTTGTACCTCATCATTTTCCTTGGCTTGAGCACTAAGAGCTCTTCTAGCAACCAAAAGCTCTCCACCCACCGGATATGCATTGTCACTTGCATCCTCCAAAGGTGGCATGTACTCATTATCAGATTCACCCTCGGATTCGATACCACAATCCTTCAAAACCATTACTCTCTTGTTTGGACATTGTGATGCAATATGACCTGCTCCCAAACACTTAAAGCACTTAATGTCACGGTTTCTAGAAGGTTGAGAATCTGATTTACCTTGATTTAATGTACCCCCGGCCTTAAGATCTTTGGAAGGTTCGGTATTGGCCATGAAACTAGGCTGGTCATTCTTCTTGCTCCAATTCGGTTTCCATGATGATGAAAAACCCGAATTTTGCCCAACCCGTGTGGAACCCTTCCTCTTTAACTATTGTTCTACTTTAATGGCCACATGCACCATGTCATTCAGCTCAACATAATGTTGCAACTCCACCACATTTGCAATGTCTCGGTTCAGCCCATTTAGAAACATAGCCATAGTAGCCTCTCGGTCCTCCTCTATATCGGCCCTTGAGTAAGAGTTTGCAATTTCTGAAACAAACCCCTATAATAGTGACTCGGAATGAATCGCCTCCTCATAACAGTTTTCATCTCCTCCCACGTCTCAATAGGTCTCTCTCCATTTCGTCTCATACTCACAATCAATTGATCCCACCAAACAGTAGCATAATCAGTAAACTCTATGACAACCAACTTCACCTTCTTCAACTCGGAATAGTCATGGCAATCAAACACCAATCTATTCTTTTCTCCCACTCCAAATAAGCTTCAAGATCAGTTTTACCTTATAAGGTTGGAATTTTCACCTTAATACTACCCAAATTATTATCAACCCTCTCTCCATACCTATCTCCTCTATTCCCATACCTATCTTCTCTATTCCTAAACCTAGCGCCTCTACCTCCAACTCCACGCCTAAATCTGCCCGCACCCACATTGGACATGCGATCATCCTCCTCTATGTCATTATCATCCCCATAATAATCATTGACTTCTTCTCTAACCGGAACTCTCTCTCTCCTACGTGCTTGTGGAACCGGTTGTGGCTGTTCCGTGCGTGAGTTCTCCACTTGATCTAAGAGCTCATGCAATTGTTCCAATTCACACCTCATCATCCGTCTCATCTCCCCTACTAATGCCTCTTTCCAAAGTTTTAGGTCCGCCGGTATGGAAGAATCATCAGTAACGCCCTTATCTTTGTTTTCAGACATGTTTTCCCAGCAAAATAAAAAAAATTCAGATCACTCAACACTCTTGTTTCACTCAATAAAAATCGGCTTTTACCCTCAATATGTACTCACCACGCTTGCCTTTTTCCACTCGTTATTTTCTCAAAAGTTCTTATCAAACTAATCAAACAATAACCCGGATTTCTTAGCCACGTTCACACGAAACAAGTTACAAAGAGTCTGGAATGAAAAAGTTAGAGAACAAGAATAACAAATATGAGATTCTGCGACTTTTTTTTTTTTTTGGATATCAATGCACGTAATCAAGAAGTAGAATAACACTAGTTGATATAAGTTCAACTATATGACCTTTCAAAGGAACTTTTTTTTTGACCTTGATCAATCGGAATCAAGTTTTTTTTTTTTTTTTTTGATGGTACGAAATCAAAGAAGAAAGAAGAACAGGGATAGATTAAACCTGATTTTCAAAGCCTAAGCTCTGATATCAAATGATATGAACCTCACCGGTTTGATGCCTAAGATCGTTCTAAGCTCAGGTTTTTGGATGGAAAACCGCGACCCAACACCTATAAAGAGATGTGAACCTTGGTATAAGGAGGACGCCACAATCAAGGATGGAATACTTGATTGATAAGTCAAGGATGAACGCCACAATCAAGGATGGAATACTTGATTGATAAGTCAAGGATGAACGCCACAGAGAAAATCTGATAAGTTCAAATAGTTCTCAAAGAACAAAAAAGAAAAAAAATCCTCACAATTTTTAATTCAATCAAAGTCTGCCGAAATAATACATTAAAGGGTTCTTTATAAACTAAAACCCTAATGGACAAGAAAGGAAAAAAGAGAAATCAGCCAAAGGCCTTACAAACGGGAAAGACAATAAAACTAAAACTAAAACAAGCAACTATTGACTTGCTCCCTATTTGGAAAGCTAAAATTGGAAACAAATCAGCCTCTTAATTTGGGAAACAAATCAACTCTTTATTCTCTAAAAACTAAAAAGGAAAAAACTGAAATTAAATCTCCTCCACACACCCCAGCTTGTGCTTCAAGCCTAAGCTTCTCTTATTTAGCCCAATTAATTGCATTGATGATGTTAATTAAGCCTTGGTCTTCATGTGGGCTCATCTTGGACTTTAAAACTTCAGAATCAGCCCAAGTGTCTTGAATCAAGCCGTTGAGTGCCTCTTTGAATCTCTTGGCCCTTGCTCTTGTTATTGGACCAGCCGAAACATGCAATGGACCCCTTAGTGCAGCTCCCTTATTCTCATCATGTTTGGCAACCGAGGGAGAGGAAAAAGCTTCAGCTGGATCTATGGTTCCAGCAATCGAGGAGACCCAGCCTGATACTGCAGCTGAGGTGTCCAAGGAGAGCAGCCAGTTAGGGACAGAACTTGGAGGAGAAGGAGGACGCTTGACTTGTCTTTCATATATATATGTATACATATTTTGTAGTCTTTAAGAGGGAGTTAGGCACCTCGTCTGTCCAATAAAAGATTTTTATTTATTGAAACAAATTATATCTTGCTTGCTCTTTTGATTTAGAAGGAAATTGACTTAGAAAAATATAGACTTTACGAAAAATCTTGACTTAGGAGAGATCCTGATTTAGGGTAGATCCCTCAGCTTCCGTTCTTGTAAACGAATGGAACTAACTTTGGAGACCTGCTTCTTGATCGGGATACTTGATAGCCATATAACGATCTTGTAACTTGTCGTTGTAAACATCAACGGGATTTAGCAGGTGGACACATCCTTTTCTTTAGTTGGTTTTTAATGAGTATGCAGCAGTTTGAGGTTCTGGATATCTCGATTGATAATCAAGCCTACTTAAGCTATAAGAATCTTCAGCAGAAGCCAGTCATCATGTATCTCTGCTAGGTATCCTGATTCTGTCCTGATAGCTAATTTTAGATTGTTTTAGCATCAAGCCTCTCGGAGGTCGGTATACCCCGACCAAGGTAGTTTGAATGCCCTAATGTCATTCCTTCATGGAGAGATGAAGAAGTAAGGAGTTGGGTATCCTAAAAAGGTGTCCCTATCCTTCTGATGGTCTGTCCTGGTAGGCAATTTATTCCATTTTAGCACCAAGCTTCCTAGTGGAGGGTATACCCCGGCCAAGGCAACAGGAGCGCCTTAAGGCTATTTCCTGGTCTTGAGGATACGGCGGGCAACTAAGGCCGCGAGTCTGAATCCTTAATCTGGTATATCAGATCCTTCTTGGATGAGGGTATACCCCAACCAAGGCAACATGAGCGCCCTAAGGCTATTTCCTGGTCTTAAGGATACGGGGGGCAACTAAGGCCATAAGTCTGAGTCCTTAGTCTGATAATCCAGAATCTTCTTGGATAAGGGTAGGTCTTGAGGCGAATCAGTAATGGCAAAAATTATCTGTCATGTTAGGCAACTTAGGCCACTTTAGCATCAGGCTTCTTGGAGGAGGGTATACCCCGACCAAGGCATCAAGATGTGTTATAGAAAAATCATATAAGGGACCTTGCCGAGTGATCATTGGAGAATCATAAAGGACTGATTTTACTGAATGTTTTAAGTAGTACAATATAAGATCTGGGTGTGTATTCCAGCCAATGTAAATTGAATTTCTAAGGGTAGAATTTTCTAAGGTAATCAGCATTCCATGTGTGATCCACCGGATATCTCTCCAATTCCTCCAGCTTGTAGGCACCACCCTGGAGCATTGCTTTAATCTGGTAGGGGCCTTCCAGTAAGAAGCAAGAACCCCGTCAGACCTTTTTCGTGTGTTCTGGGTTACCTTCCTAAGAACCAAGTCTGCCTCTTTGAAGTTATGGATCCTCACTCTCTTGTTGAAGTGTCGGGTTATCTTACTCTAGTATACTGCTACTCTTTCGGTGATCTTGATTTGTTTCTCCTCGAGTAGGTCAGGATTGGCTCTTAACTTAGCCTCGTTATCTTCTGGTTCATATTTTCGAATCCGGAAATATATAATCTTGTGTTCGATGGGCAAGACTGCTTTAGTTCCAAATACCAATGAGTAAGGGATTTCCCCTGTTCCAGTCCTCCTGGTTGTTTTGTACGCCCATAGCACATTGGGCAATTCTTCAACCCATAACCCCTTTTTCTATTGGAGCTTTTTCTTTAGGAGCTTATTTATTGTCTTATTGGTAGCTTCTACCAACCCATTAGTTTAAGGGTGTGCTACTGATGCAAATCAGAGATCAATGTTTCGATCTTCGCAGAAATCTCTGAATTTGGCATTATCAAATTGCTTTCCTAGATCAGTTATGATGGCCATCGAGGCACCAAGTGGCAAATGATATTCTCTTTAACAAAACTGGTAGTCTTTTCTTCAATTATCTTGACAAGTGCCTTAGCTTTCACCTATTAGGTGAAGTAGTCTATTGCTACCATTGCATGTTTGGCCTGGCTTGGTGCAGTAGAATGTGGGCCGATTAGATCTAGTCCCCAGATAGCAAAGAGATAGGCTGTACAGATCGAGGAGAGCCTTTTTGGGGTGAGGTGATAGAGGTTTACTGTTTTTTTGCAAGCTTCGCATGATTGTGTGAATTGTTTTGCATCTTGATGTATAGTCAGCCAGAAGTAGCCCATTCTAAGTATCTGGCGGGCTACTATCTCGCCTGCTCCATGTTTAACACAATTCCTTTAATGTACCTCGTTAAGTGCCCAGGTAGCATCATATGGGTGAAGCTATCTAAATAGGGGGGATTTCCCTTTGAGGTAAAGGTATTCGTTTACATGGTAGTACCGGGTAGCGATTCTCTTCAGTTTACATGCTTGATCTGGATCTATAGGTAGAGTGTCACTTCGGAGGTAGTCCGCTATTGGATCCATCTAACAAAGGAATCGGTTGACTGGTACGATCTCCACCTCCTATCTATGCTATAACAGGGTATCAGTTTTAGAGGTACCTCCCTTAGTAGGGTATGCCCCTCACTTGTTGCGATATTGGCTAGAACATCTGCTTGATGATTTTTCTCTCGGGGTATCTGTTCCATTCTCATGCTTTCGAATCTCGACATTACTTCTCGGATTTTAGCCAGATATGCTACCATATTGTCACCTTTTGCCTGATACAACCCCAACACCTGGTTGACCACCAATTGGGAATCACTCTTGACTATGAGGAAATCGGCCCCTAAGGCTTCTGCTACTCCCATTCCTGCTAGTAAGGCTTCATATTCTGCTTCGTTATTAGTAGCCCTAAACTCGACCCTAAAGAAGTGGCTGCATTCGACTCCCTCTAGTTCTATCATAACTGTTCCGGCTCCACATCCTGATTGACTTGATGCCCCATCTGTATATAGAATCCAAGTCTTGTTATCTTCAGGCTAGTTTAGATCGGTCTGATTCGGACTGGGGTCGAGCTTGGTAATTGGGTCCGGATACACTACGAAGTCGGCTAAGGCCTCTGCTTTGATCATGGACCTTGGCTTGTATTTGATGTCAAATGGGGTGAGCTCTAGGCCCATAGAACCATCTTACCTGACACATCTGGTCTCTGGAGGAATTATCGTAAGGGCTGATCAGTGACTACCATGATAGTGTATGTCTGAAAATAGGCCGGAGTTTTTTAGCTGCAGTTACCAAGGCATAGGCGAGCTTTCCAGGAGGGTATAATTCTTCTCAGACTTGGTGAAAGCACGGCTCATATAATACACTGGTCTTTGTATATCGTCACTGCATTTCTTCACTAAGGCCCCACTAGTGGCAGCTTCTAATACGGTTAGGTAAAGTTGAAGTTTCTCTCTTGTGAAGGGCTATACCAGTAGAGGGGGACTGACCAAGTATTCTTTCAAGGCATGGAATGCCATCTCGCTTTGTTCATCCCACTTTAGCTTCTCTCCCTGCTTGATAACCTTGAAGAACGAGAGGCACTTATTGGTGGAGCGGGATATGAATTGGTTTACAGCTGTTATTTGGCCTGTCAATCCCTATGCCTGTTTCAGTGTTATGGGAGACTTGAGGTCTTGGATGTCCTTGATCTTCTTGGGATTGGCCTCGATTCCTCTCTCATGTACCATAAACCCTAGGAATTTTCCTGCCACTACCCTAAAAACACACTTTGCGGGCTTCAATCTCATCTGGTTCTTCCTAATTACTTGGAAAGTTTAGCATAAATCTTCTAAGTGTTACCCGGCCTCCAGATTTTTTGTAATCATGTCATTTATGTACACCTCCACGGATTTTCCAATCTGCTGCTTGAACAATTTGTTCACCAAACGCTGGTATGTAGCACCTGTATTTTTAAGTCTGAATGGCATTACCTTGTAGCAGTAGAGGCCTTGCCTAGTGATGAAGATGGTCTTGTCTTGTTTTGCGGGATGCATCATGATTTGATTGTATCCCGAAAAGGCATCCATGAAGTTCAGAAGCTTGTTTCCCGTGGTAGAATAGATGAGCCGGTTGATCTTAGGCAGCGGGAAGCTATCTTTGGGGCAAGCCCGGTTGAGATCGGTGTAGTCCACACACATTCACCATTTTTCGTTAGATTTGGTTACCATGACCACATTGGTGATCCATTTGGGATATTGGGAAACCCTGATGAACCCGGCCTTTAAGAGTTTATTTACTTCTTCCTAGACTGCGGCGTTCCGTTCGGTGTTGTAGTGTCTTCGTTTCTGTTTCACTGGTCTGACGGTTTTGTGTATTGCTAACCTATGAGTGGCTAAACGAAGAGGAATGTCGGACATTTCCTCATGAGTCCAAGCGAAAAGATCGATGTATTCTCTGAGGAGCTTTATCAAGTCCTCATTGACTTCGGGATCCAATCCCACTCCAACTTTCACCACCTTATTGAGATCTTTTCCCTTGATGGGTATTTCTTCTAATTGATTTGTAGGATGACCACTAGTCCAACCCTACTCTTCATCCTATTGCTCTTCTAAGACTACGTCTGGTACCTCTCCTTCTTCCATGTCATAATGACATTGTTCCGGCGTATCTGGGTTTACTTCACTAGCCACGTGTGCGCACTGTCTGCCAGCACGGCGGGATTGGTGGATACCACATAGCAATTGCGCGTTACCTGTTGGTCCCCTATGACTTCTCCAACTTATGTTTCCATTGGAAACTTTAGGATGTTGTGATAAACAGATAGTACCCCCCTAATCCCTGAGAGGAAGGGCCTACCCAAATGGCATTGTAAGCAGACGGGGTATTCGTCATCACGTTCTACTGAAATGGAGCTTCTCCGACTATCACCGGCAAGATTTTCGATCCTATGAGTATTACAGAGTCCCCTGTGAAACCATACAAAAGCGAAGTGCAACTGTTGTAGCAAGAATTCATCAAGTTAAGTTGCTCATGAGCTCCCTTAAATAGGATGTCGACGTTGCTACCTGTATCGATTAAGACACGGTGAACCCGGTAGTTAGCTATCTGTACTGAGATTACCATGGGATCATTATGTAGTTGGACTGTATTGTAGACATCTTCCTTTATAAAGACAATCTTGGTAGAGCGGGATGGATCACGGGACCCACTGCTGACCTTGAATATCTCATGACCTGCGTTGAGTCTGAGAATTTTTTCTTGCGTGGTTCTTCTTAGAATTGTTTAAAGTTCCAGCCAAGGTGGGGCCTCCACTAATGGTATGAATCACTTGGATCTGCTGCATCAGATCCTTCTTCCCATCCCTTTTTCTATTTGCCGCCTCTTGCATCCCATTTTGTACCTGTTTCACCTCCTTGATGCTATCCCGTACCTGTTGTAGAAATTCTGTAAGCAGGCCTCCCCTTACCAATCCTTCGATCTGATTGTGGAGGCTGTAGCATTCTGAGGTGTTGTGTCCGACATCCTCGTGGAAATTGCAATACTTGTACTGGTTTCTCCTATCAGCTGGGACTTTCTTGGGACCTAGCTTCCTAAGTAAGCCTTTGTCCCAGATGGGGAGATAGATCGTTTCCCTTGAAGCGTTGAGGGGGGTGTAGTGATTATGTACATCTTCCTCCCTTACTACCCGGGCAACTTCTTTCAGAGGGGACGCCCTGGGTGGTGATCTCCTGAGAGAGGATCTCTTAGTCGGGTACCTTTCCTAGTATGAGGGGATAGGAGACGGCCTGTAGGTTGACCTGTTTAGGGGGTGATTTTGGAATCTTTTGATGGTTACAGGCTTTGGAGCCTCCCTCTTAGGACGCGGGGACAGCCGGGCTTCATCATGCTCCACCTTGATCCAGAGTTGCTCTTCTATGTCCACCTGTTCTAAAGCTCAATTGTAGGCTTCCTGGTAAGTTTTTGGTGGATTCTTAGCAGAAGAACGGAATAATCTGCCCGCCCCCAAGTTTCTTCGAAAATTGGCCAAGGTTTCTTTTCATCGAATACTCTCATCTGGATCACTTACTTATGGAATTTCTCCACATAAGACCTTAGTGTTTCACCCGGCTCCTGGATCACATATTGAAGCAAGATAGGGTACTTGGAATGAGGCTTAATTCCCTGAAACTGTGCACATAAAGCTATGGTAAGCTTAGAAAAAGAATCAACAATACCTGGTGGCAATTTCCTGAACCACGTTTTGGCATAGTCAGTCAAGGTCGAGGGGAACATCCTACACATGGCTGACTGTGTTGCATTCTAGACTTCCATCTGGTGGACAAAGCTTTCCAGGTGACTAATAGGATCCTCTGTTCCAGAGTACTTTTCGGAGGGCATCTTGAATTTTTGGGGGAGCCCCGCCTCCCTGATTCTTTTGCATTCATCTCACCTAAGAGGTTTTTCTGGATTCCTTGGTGCTTTCCCTTCTTTAATTCCTCTAACTCCTTAGCCATTTTGTCTATCTGATCCTCTAGGCACTAGGATTTAGCATTTCCGGATCGGGCCATTGAGCCTTCTTCATCCAAGATTTTTGAATCAACAACCACTTCCTCCCGCTTGGCTTTTTGGTGCCTGCTTCTAGTGCTTTTTCAAGATCTGGCGCTTCCTTCTAAGTTTAGCTGTGGATCGTTCTTTTCTCCTCTTGGCCTTGCCGGGGGTTGGACCCTCCTCGGTGGAATCTCAATCGCGGACTTTACTAGTCGAGGTCAAAAATTAACTTGGTGGACTGGGTTTGGTAGAGATGGTCCTAGTCGGTCAAATACTGGTTCTCGGATACTTAGGCCAATGTCTCCTTTGATCCCGGCTGCTTCAAAAGGGATTCTTTGAGCTATCATTCTGAGTCGAATGGCTTCTACGTAGGTAGCAGCTTGTTGCTCTAGAATATCCTAATTGATCTCCTGCCCAATCTGATCTCGGGGCAAAGGGCCTACGGTTGTGACTAGAAGAGGTATTGGTGTCGGATTGTCATTCTTGGATCCTCTACCTCGTCTTTGAGCTCTTTCGGTGGAAGCAAGTGACAAGGGTCGCAATGGAGCTGATTATCTCATCTTTCTACTTCACCGGATAGAGATAAGACAGCTTTTCTATAAATGTTGGTAAAGTACGTTCCCACAGACGGCGCCAAAAGTGTTAATGGAAAATTATCATTGGGGTAAATCTCCAAATAACAACTTGAAGGACCAAGATCGAGATAGATCTCGGTCGGAGGGGTATCACGTAGTTCGATACCAATAAGATTTCTATCAAACCGAACTAAAACTCATACTAGAAAAGATTGACAAGTACAATTTTATAGATAAAAATATGTATACAACTGATGAAATTTTTGGGGTATGGTGATCTATAGCGGTATTCAATGTTTTTGTTAGGTGATGAAGATAGCGTGCTCGTGCCGGTCGGAGGGGTATTACGATAAATAGAACAAAAAATGCCAGTCTAGGGTTTGGGGAGACCAATTTTCGATCTCCTTTCTGATGAGTGTTAATAATGTTGTTTATATAGGTCCTGTCGCTTGCCATGCACTCCAATAATTTCGGTATAGGGTTTTGGCGATCATAAGACTTTCCTTCCTTCTAGGAGACAATCTCGTAGGAGCTTTAATTATCCAAATCAAGTGATTCCTTTAGGAGAGGATTCTGATATTAGTGGACTTCTTATTTGAATGGGATTCTTGAGAGAAGAGAAGGAGTCTACCTTCTTTATCGGGAGATGAACGACCATGTTTCAACCCCCCAGCTTTGGAGTTTCAAGATTTGTCCCCCTAGACGTACATATTTCGGATTCTGTGAATGTTTCTTATTGTCAACTGGTGAGAGGATCCTTAGAGGTATTTGGGTTGATTTGGTTTCTTGTGTACTCTGCCTCTTTCTAGTTCGACGCTTTCTTGGTTAGGTGCTTGGTCGGCGGGGTACCCTAATATCGGTTGTTCTCGCAGCGAGATACCTGGATGGATGTAGAAGCTGAAAATTTCAGCTGAAGTTGTATCTGAATGTCCGTATTATGCGAAAGCGGGGTACCCTGCTGAAGCAGTAGCGGGGTATCTTTTTGATCAAGTAACGGGATACTTGTCCGATGTAGTAGCGGGGTACCCTATTGAGCTCCGTGATAGGATTCTAAGTTGAACTCCGTGCTGGAACATTTTAGGGGTGATCGAGATTGCTAGGCTTTGTTGGGGTTACTCTGAGGGAGGAGGTAGGTATTCAGATTCGATTCAGTATTCTTCTTTTTAGGGTACTTATATGGTATCTCGGCCTTTGCTTCTTCCTTGTATCCGGGTGAAAAATTCTTCTTTGATCCCTTGCCAATTTTGGTGGTGAACAGGTTTATTATGGTTCAAAGAAGATGCACAACGATTCAAGCAAGGTGAAGCCTTCAAGAATAGTGTAAGTTCCTCAAAGTTGATTGGCTTATTTCGGTGACAAACCATAATTGGGGTTTGAAATGTAAGGGTAGCTTAGGTGTTAATGTTCAAACTCAAGGTCCTCTCAAGACCTCAATGTGATAAGCGCTTAAAGGTATATCTCTAGTGCTCATTTTTCTTTGAAGAGATTTAGTTGCACACACACACACTTGTCTTGATTGCATATGTATGCATTGATATTGTATGCATTCTCTTCACATGTCACCTTTTACACTTGCACTTTGTTGTTGTATACGGTTGTGTGTTAGTGTCTAGTAATTCATTCCACGAACATTGTTCGGAAACGTTCGTGCATGCAAGATACTGTGCTTGGTTAGCGCGAAGATCGCCTTCTGAGAATGACCTTGGCTTCTCCTTTGGTTTCACCAATTTTGGTGAAATGGCGGTGATAGGAAAGATTTTCTCCGTTAGAAAACCGTTCATCAAAACAATTTATAAAACCTATGCGATGCATTCACAAGTATAAATACGAGTAAAGCGGTAAGCACGGGTGTCGTTCACTAAGATCAGGGCAGCGATGATAAGATTAGGATTAATAGAACTAGTGAGTATAAAAGTAAAGTATATGGTAGTTGAAATTATAATATAAACTAAACTATGAATGCAATTAAATGGGATGTGAATGGAGTGATGAATGTATGAAGATGGAACTACGGAGTTGATGGACTCATAAGTGAATATTGGGGCAATTGCAACAAACTCTCAACTAAGCATATTATGACAAATGTAACCAACCTAGGGTGTATAGTGTTGGTTATGTACCACTAGCAAGGGGTCAACCTAGGGTGTATAGCGAACACCCCTTACTAGCAATTAATCCCTCCTAAACAACCAACAGTTGCTAGTTGCTTAATTGGGATTCTAACCATGTAGCTCATCTATCTAACTATGGTTCGACCTATTTCTAACGTAGCCATCCTAGGGTGTATAGCGATGAATTCCAATTCCCTCAAAAGTGGCCACCCTAGGGTGTATAGCGGAGGTCACCCATTTGAGATTGGATGAAGCTCGAGGTTATTCAACAGGATTTTACTCGAAGGTTAGTTCTCGTAAAATCGTTAAGTAGCCAACCTAGGGTGTATAGTGAAGGCTTCTAATCCTCTCTTAATTGCTGACCTAGGGTGTATAGTGTCGATCACCCGTTCGAGGATAGATTAAGAATGCGGCTGTTGAGCTGGGATTCCGAAAATCCCATCCATTCAATAAGCACTAAAGATTCCAAATTAACATGCTAAGAGGGTGTATCCCAACAAATCAATAATGAAATCATTCAAAGCAAAGAACAAAACATAGAGATAGATATGTATATAAAACATAGAGTTTATTTACAAATGCCCAAAATCCATCAAACAAATAACATCAACCCTATAGTGGGGTATTTTAGCTACTCATGTTCATTACAACAAATACAAAACTAAGAGAGAGATTGAGAGGAAACCCTTGAAGAGCTCTCTTCCTTGAAGCTTGAATCCAAGTCTCCTTGTTGCCTTTGAGTTGAGTAGAGATGGTTTGGATGAGAGGGAGAATGTTCTAAGACCTAAGATTAGCTAAGTTACAGAAAATATATGCGTGGTGGGATGTTGGGAACACCTTGGCTCATTCTCATGCTTTTCTATTTGTAGGGGATGTAAAAATAGGTCACTAATGCTTGATAACGGCAACTGTCACACGTAGAGTGTGGTTGGAGTGTGGTTCAGAGACCCGTACTGTACCAGCACTTTATGGGTTTTCTTCCATTTCAGTTCTCGGATTTGGGAAATAGTACGGGTGGAGAGCGGTTGGATTACTTGCACTGGACCCGCACTTTAACTGTCAGGTGCAATTCAACTTCTCTGGTTTCGGCAACAGTGTGGGTGGAGTGCAGTTGGATGACCCGCACTTTACCCGTACTTTAACTGTCAGGTGCAAATTAGCTTCTCTGGTTTTGGCAACAGTGCGGCTGGAGTGTGGTTGGATGACCCGTACTTTACTCATATTTTATTTCTTCTTCAAGCATCAGGTACCAGCTGTGGGAAGGAGTGCAGTTGGAGTCCGGTTGCAACCCGCACTGAATCGTACTTGGAGCTGTTGAAGATCATCTGTCTTTCCTTTTTGCCCCTTTTTGGCCGGAACAACCGCAACATGCCTCCAAACCTATCATTGAACCTTTTCCTACAATTACGCACATAACAACCCATTAGAGATGTAAAAACGCACGAAAACGGAACTATGGATATGGAATTCAAGGCCTAAATATACTGCATATTTGGCAAACCTTTGCTCATCCTCAAGCAAACTTAAAACAAAACAAGACAGGACAACAAAAATGACTTGAACTAATAACTTTCCTAGACACAAAGAAAAGTTACTACATAACCAACCAGTAGAGCGATACGCAAAAGCAAATGGGAGTGAGGAATGAGCATATGCATAGTGTTCTAAACAACTCAAAGGCAGCCCTAATGGAAACTCTCACAACACGAATCCCACACTTAAAACGCCCTTGCCTTGGAAACTACTCATTGTCACGCCTCGAACGTAATTCACTTCGACTCTAGGTTCTCACATATATTCTTTCTTATTTTTCCTCTCAGAACCTAGGTTCACACTCATGTATGCAAATGAATTTATGTAACTGAATCAACTTAGTTGCATACATTTAGTATAAAATAAACACTGTTTTCAGTGAGTGAGTCTCATGAAAAAATCACGTGTCATGAACGTGGAAAGAGCATGCATTAACTAATATTCCCAATCTAGACTTCCCCTAAGATCAACTAGGTCTTTTCTATTTGGTTGTAATGTGGCCACGGTGAATGGTGATTAGAAAGAATAGGGATTTAGGCATAACCACTAATCAACCAAGTTAAGAAAATACATTCTACACTTAAGTATTTAATTTCTTATGCAACTCCACTTCCAAATATAATATGGAGTCCAGGCAAACAATTAGACTCAACGTGCAATCTTTACTACTCTTGCTACCCATTTGAGTAGCTTTTACAATTTCAACAAGTTAACTGAAGCATATTTTTCTTTTGTTCTTTTTTGCTTTTTTCTTTTATTTTCTTTTCATGCCTTTTTACTATGCACATTTTCAAAACTCATTACTATTGCCTAGGTATACACCATTTATCAAATTACATCACAACTTTACATTCAATCCTAAGCCTCAACAAGATCAATTAAGTGAGGGTTGGCTTAGTATTTAGGTTGCTTGGTTTATGGATCATGTGCTGTGTAGAATGAAAAAGTCTATATGTGTTTGGTTTCAAAATTGGCTTGGGAGCACACACATTATAAGAATGGGTAGTATTTAGGCTTTTTGAGTAATGAGTTGCCTAATATCACTTCTAAGGTTCCATCTATCAAGGGAATAAAAGTTTCCATCAAGCAGTCCACATATATGATGTATGTTTAATGACAAATGATGATTTTTGATGTAGTGAGACTATGCATGGTGTTTGTATAGTGATTAAAGATTTGAAAACTGTTTCCCTCAAATGTATAGTGATTAAAGATTTGTGATTACAAGGGAAATCTCCACTATTAGAACAAGACGCTTAAGCACCGAGTCCCCTTAACTTGGACACTGAATGATGGGACTAGCCCGTGAAATGCAAGTGAGACCCCTAAAGTGACTAAGAGTTATTAAATAAGCATACTAAGCATACACACATTCGCCACAAACACTATGCTCAAGGTATCTCACCAAGCTAAATAAGCTCAAAAGTCGAGCTAAGCAGCAAATTTGAAAATATGACATAAAAATGACTCAAGACACAAAAGACGACTCAAAAAGGCGTCTACACCCCTAAACAAAAACCCAACATTGTCCTCAATGTTAAAGACAAGAGAGTCCGGTCTAGCGGCGCACACCTAACATGACTCAAAACACAAAAAACACAATGCGAAAGACCATCTCAAGATGGAGGATAAAGTTCCAAAAAACTGGCGACTTTTGAAATCGTACTATGTGCGTTCTTTAGTGTATATTTTCAAAACCACTCAATAAAACTTTCTCAAATTTTTACATAGGAAAATAGACATGCCAATGTACACCATTCATTTAGAAAACATTTCAAAATTAAAATTAGAAAAGTATGTAAACAGACGTCAAAGAAGGTTCACGAGCAGAATTTCAAAACAGGGCATCTCCCATGATCTTTGGTTGAACAAATATTCATAACTTTTGAACCCCCACCCAGAATTATACGTTCTATATACCGTTAGTACTGAATCAAAAAAATCAAAGAACTCAAAGTGGGCAAAATAATTTATTTCCTCACCAATAAGTAAAGTTTTCATGAAACATTTAGTCTCTGAAATTTCAAAACAGGGTACTTTCGCAAAGGTCAAAGAAAAAGTTGACACTAAAAAGACTTAAAACAAACCAAGGCACTAATCATGCACAATCAATGCCACAAAAAAATAAAAATAGGGCTCACATATAAAGGCAATTCATGCGATATCTCAAAAAGCATATAGGCATAAAAGCACAAAACCTAAACATAAATGCATGCATCGCAACCCCCAAACGGAGTTGGGCTATATATGGCAATTAAATTATTACATTTGCATGCATTCATCTTGCACACAAGCCTCTGGCTCATTCATCCACAAATATAATCAATAAATTCAATGTGCAAACATCCACAAAATATAGCATTCGAACAAAAATATCCCAACATCACAAATTATTGAAATTAAACACATAAAACATAAAACTAACTACATGCATCAAAACTATTCAGTAGGATGCATTCATGGAGAGGCTAGGGTCCTATAAGGGTGGTTTAACCATGTTAGGAAATTCTCTATTTTTCACAACCCAAATAAATTTAGGGGAATTCATTATCTTTTCCTTTTTCATGTTTCTATATAAGTGCACTTGGTATTTCCTTACCCATATTTTCTTGACCCTAGGTGGACTCCTAGGACCTCTAGTTTTCTATATTGGCTTGGTTTGAAATTCTTAGCCTTCAAATACTCTAACCTAGAACATGCATAGCAAAAAAGATTAGATTTAGAGGAACTCCCTTTTGATGCTTGGTCTTGAGGACATTTGATTTGTTTCATTTGTAACGCCTTGACCTCCTCCTCTTTTTTGCTAAGTGATCTTTTTGC
This sequence comes from Acer negundo, assembly GCA_035582765.1. Taxonomy (NCBI): domain Eukaryota; kingdom Viridiplantae; phylum Streptophyta; class Magnoliopsida; order Sapindales; family Sapindaceae; genus Acer; species Acer negundo. The sequence goes on along the minus strand of CM069231.1, from coordinate 23,310,789 downwards.
TTCCTCTAGAGCTTTGGCTTTTTGTACAACATCCACTTGCATTGTTCTTGATTTGCAAGCTTTCTAATCTTCGAATTCCTTTGATACCCTTGCCAAGTTCTCAAACTCCTTCAATGTTGTACTCATTTCGGCTTTAAGTCTCCCAACTTGTTCTTCAAACTCTTTACGCTCGTTGGAGACTTTGCCATTGGCCTTCTTAAGTGTGCCATTTTCAATTCTGAGCCTCTACACTTCAAGCATCAATTTCTTGTTTAGTTCTTGAGGGTTTTTCGCCATTTCCATTTCAAAGGCTTCCTTGCCTTCAAGCTCCTTCTTCAAGAGTTGCAACTTCTTCTCAAAATCTTCCCTCATTTCTTCTTTCTCTCGGAAAGCTATCTCAACTCTCTCTTGAAGTACTTCATTCTTTTTTGTGAGACATCCCTCACCAACAATAGCTCCTTCGTCACCTTCATAAGCTCCTGGTTCATGTTGATCCACCTTTTCATCTCATCCATATTCTAGTTTTTCTCTACTTCAAACTCCATCTGGAGTTTATCAATGTCTCCTTCTGAGCTATTGGATGATCGTAATGATTTGGTTCCCAAACGTTGTTGTAGAAGCTTCATTTTCTTATCATTTGCCAAGCATGTTAGTGAGTAACATGGCCCTGAATTTTGCCAAAAGGAATCCATAGAGTCCTGAAACAAACAACAACAAAACTATCAAAGCAATAAAAAGAAACTAGCAAAGCTAAAAACAACTAAGAAACTAATAGTATTAAAACCAATCTAACCACTACTACGCACACCGATCCTTGGCAACGGTGCCATTTGAAGGGAAAGATTTTCGCCGTTAGAAAATTGTACGTCAAAACAATTTATAAAACCTATGCGATACGTTCACAAGTATAAATATGAGTAAAGCGGTAAGCACGGGTGTCATTCACTGAGATCAGGGTAGCAGTGATAAAATTATAGGGGATGTAAAAATAAGTTACTAATGCTTGAAAACGGCAACTGTCGTGCAGAGTGCGGTTCAGGGACCAGCACTATACTCGCACTTTATGGGTTTTCTTCCACTTCAGTTCTTGGATCTAGGAAATAGTGCTGGTGGAGTGCGGTTGGATTACCCGCACTAGACCCGCACTTTAACTATCTGGTGTAATTCAACTTCTCTGGTTTTGGCAACAATGAGGGTGGAATTCTGTTGGATGACCCGCAGTTTACCCGCACTTTAACTGTCAAGTGTAAATTTGCTTCTCTAGTTTTGGCAACAGTGCGGGTGGAGTGCGGTTGGATGACCCGCACTTTACCTACACTTTATCTCTTCTTCAAGCATCAAGTCTCGGCTGTGGGAAAGAGTGCGGTTGCGACCGGCACTAGACCTCACTTAGAGTTGCTGAAGATAATATATCTTTCCTTTTTGCCTCTTTTTGGCCAGAATAACCGCAACATGCCTCCAAACTCGTCATTAAACCTTTTCCTACAATTACACACGAAAACGGAACAAAGGATACAGAATTGAGGGCGAAAATATACTACATATTTGCCTCGATTAGACGGTTTGATCGACAGCCATGACCACCGAATGCAACCGCCGCTTGCCTCCATTGGACTCTGGACTGATTCTGCGGTTATGATCTGCGATTTCCAACTACCATTCCAAACTGTTGTTAATACCTTATTGATTTCATCTCTCAGTTTATTTCTACGGTTGAATCGGTGGTTTCGAAACCGCCAATGATCCCCTATTCTCTCGGGATTTAGTTCGGTGTTTAATCGGCGGTTTTGAAACCACCGAATAAAATCACCTGTCTTATGATTTCAAGGGCAAACTTATCTTTTCACCTAGCCTTTTGTTGCCATCTATAAATCCACCATTATATCACTCTCTTTCAAACACTCTTTGATCATCATGAACCCTAAAAGAGAAAGAGAGATATTTAAGAGAAAAAGCATCAAGATTGCTTCTTTAATTCTCTAAACTCATTTCCATGTGCATCAATCATCATCTAATCATCATCTAGGATCATCTAGAATGTGCTAGTGTATGGGTCTTCTTCAGCACACATATTATGGTAAGTTGTTCACTGTTATCTTACATAATTGGTGTTCTTACTTAGCAATTTATTTCATTTATTACTTGTATGTTCTTAGAGTAATTTCTACATATTAGATTGAGATTATGTGTTGAATGTTTGAGTGTTGTATTTTGATAGCTATATTTAGGATTGACATATCTCACATAGCTATGCTTTATGCCATGTCATATAGCAATTAATATCTAGGATTGATGTAATTGACATTTATTAATCCTAGATAAGCATTTAGTGTAATCTAGCATTATTTGCATATTTGAATAACTTTACATATTCACTAAGGTTGTTTAATCTATTCATTGAGAATTGAGACTTGTGGATAAAGTTGCTTAGGCCGCAAGCAAATTGGACTAGGTTCACTTTTATAGGCCTACGGGTAGTAGTGGTGGGTTATAGATCGTTAGAGGTTGAGGTCAACATAGGTTGTAAAAACCATTAAGAATTTGTGGATTCGAGGTTCATGTGTGGCGCACATAACTGCCTGTGGTTTTTCCTTGATTTAATGCTTTAACCAGTTTGGGGTAGTTTTGCAATATTGACTAATTATGAAAATTTGTAATATTCGTTTAAAATCTATTCACCCCCCTCTCGATAGTTTTATACAAACTGTGCATTTTTTAGTTTCAATTGGCATCAAAGTGGGTTCCTAGATATACTTAGGTGATCCTTTGCTCATTTTGGTGTATTTTGCATTTTGTGTGATTTTTGATCATTCATACATTTGCATTATTTTCATTCATTCATAAACACTATGAGTGCAAATGGTGTTGGGAACGAGGGTACTTCTAGCACGAGACCTCCCCTTCTCACTGAGTTGAATTATGCTTCTCGAAAAGGCAAGATAGAGTCGTACATTTGCCAAATCCATGATAAGGCATGAATGGCGGTTGAAGACAGCTACACATCACCGATGATGACTCCTACGGGTGGATGAAATATGTTATCAAGCCTAAAGTGTAATGGAACGCACAAGAGTTCGAAGCATTTAAGTGGAATAGGAAGGCAATGCATGCCATCCTTTGTGCAATGGATGAGAATCAATATAAATTGATTCAAAACACTAGGATAGCTAAAGAAGCATGGGACATCCTAGAAGTTACACATGAGGGAACCGTAGTGGTTAAGGACTCGAAGCTTCAAATTCTCTAAACTCAATTCGATATGCTTAAGCTGGAGGAGAATAAGTGCTTCAACGACTTCGACTTCGAATGGACATAGTCAATCAAAGTCATGAACTTGGTGACCCTTACTCGAATAGAAGGATCAAGCAAAAGATTATGAGATCGCTTCCCTAGAGGTTTGAGTCTAAGGTAACGGCTTTAGAGGAGAATAACACCTCTAGGGATATGAAGCCGAGTGAGGTGATTAAGAGACTTATAGCTTATGAGTCTAGGAAGGGTCTTACCTCCACACCTTCTAAAAAGCAAAAGGGAATTGTTTTGAAAGCCTCTAAGGTTGAGAAGGAAGAGAAGGATGACTCGGACGAAGACATGGCCTTGTTGATGAGAAGGTTCAAGAAATTTGTCAAGACCGAGAAGAAGGGTTTTGGATCCAAAGGCCAAGACTTGAAGAAAAAGACTCCCTTCAAGATGTTTCATCCTGGGCAAGAAAGAAGTGAAAGGAAAGGGATCCAATGCTTTGAGTGTGGTGGCACATGACACATTGCTCCCGATTGTAGAAATTTGAAGAATAAGAAAATGAGAGTGATGGTCATTAATATGGGTGGAAGTGATGACTCCAATGAGAGAAATGAGTCATCGAATGATGAAGAACTCATAGCTAACTTCATATCTTTTGCCTCCTCTCACAAGAGCAAATGAGCTAGTGAAAAAGATGATGAGAGTCAAAAGGAAAATGATTCAAGTGATAATGGCTCTTCATCTCACTCCACAAATGGAAATGTGGATAGGATGGACCTCAAAGACTACATAGTCAAGTTTGAGAGTTCAAGGTTAAAGAACAAGAGAGAAATTAGGAGATTGAAGGAAGAAAACCTAGAGCTCCCAACACAAGTTGACCACTCAAGTGAAGAAGCGGTGAGAACCATGGAAGATGAAGATAAGCTAAGAAATGAGTTAGACTTATCTAAAAGGAGTGAACAAAAGATGAAGAGGGAGCTTAAAGATGCTAGAGAGTTGATGGCCAAGATGGGCTCTAGCACTAAAAAACTTGACCACATGTTAGATGTTGGAAAAAGGCCAAGTGACAAAAGGGGTCTTAGGTTTGAAGATGATAAGATGTCCTCCACTCCAAGCAAGACCGTATTTGTCAAGAGCATGAATGTCAAGGAATCTCCTCCTCATCAATTACTTAGGAAGAAAATTGACCTAGGAGAGTGTTCAAAAAGTACTCAAGTGAAGGTGGCTCTAAGAAGTCCACCTCAAGCTTATCATACAAGAGCTCCTCAAGCTAACTTCCCTCAACCTAAAGTTAATCAAGGGAAGAGACCTATCATGCTTGCTCAACCAAGGAAGCAACCAAGTCTTGGTGAACAACAAAGAAGTAGAGATCCTTATCATAAACCAAGACAACCACAAAGATATGGGAAGGCTCCAATGCATCTTCAAAGTTATGGTATGATTCCTAACTTTATTCCTACATGTCATTTTTGTGGTATTGATGGTCGCATTAGACCAAATTGCTTTCATTATATCAAAATACGTAGAGTTGAAAGCATGATAGGAAAGAATAAGGCTAAAGCCAAGATGCATGTCTCTAGAAAAAATAGAACCAATTTGCATGATCTTAGGACATCTTGTGCCTATGTGCCATTGACCACTATGAAAGAAAATGTTTCACCTTGGTGGATTAGAAGAGATGCTTATTGTTTCCATGTTGCTCAAATTGCCTTAAAAGCAAATTCTTCTAATTTTTTGTACTTATATAGTGGGTGCTCTAGGCTCATGACGAGAATCAAGAGTTTCTTCAAGACTCCTGTCATGGAGGAAGGAGAATGTGTCACCTTTGGTGGATCCAAAAAGAGAGTTGTAGGGAAAGGAACCATTTCAATTCCCGAATTACCCTTCTTGTCCAATGCTTTATATGTTGATGGCTTAAAAGCCAATTTAATAAGCATTTCTCTTCTTAGTGATCATGTCAAATATGTTGTATATTTCGGCCCTCATTTCCATATCCTTTGTTTCGTTTTCTTGGTTTTAGCGTCTCTTATGGGCTTTTTGTGTGTAATTACAGGCATTCTTACATTTCGGAAGTGGGAAATAGTATTCTGGACTTTCGTGCGAATAAGGGGTCAAGTGGTACAAAAAAAGGTCAAGAATAAGCGTAGGAATTCCCGCGTTGAACCCGCACACCAAAGGATGGAAGAAGACAGTAGAACGCTATAAAGTGCTAGTACAATATGGGTCCCTGAACAGCACTCCACCCACACTCTATACTTTCCAGCGTGGGAATTCTAGTGTTGGAGTACGGATGAGTACGGGTCATTGAACCGCACTCCACCCGCAATTTATGATAAACCCGGGAGCTAAAATTGTGAAAATATGATAAAGTGCGGGTGAAGTGCGAGTCCCTAAACCGCACTTGGCCCGCACTCTACACTGTCCAGCGTTGGAGTGCAGGTGAGTGCCGGTCATTGAACCGCACTCCACCCGCACTCTGCATGCGATAGCTTTTGTTTTCAAGCTTAAGTGACCTATTTTTGCATCCCCTATAAATAGAAAAGCATGGGAATGAACCATGTCCTTCATATCCTCTCACACATATATTTTAACATTTTCTTGTAACATAGCTCTAGAAACACTTCTCCTTCTCATCCAAATCATCTCTACTCAACTCAAAGGCAACTATGAGACTTGGATCAAAGTTTCAAGGAAGGATAGCTCTTCAAAGGTTTCTTCTCAATCTTTCTCTTATTTTTGTATTTGTTGTAATGAACATGAGTAGCTAAAACACCCCACTATGGGGTTGATGTTATTTGTTTGAAGGATATTTGGGCTTTGTAAATAAACCCTATGTTTTATATTAAATCTATCTCAATGTTTTATTCCATTGCTTGAATTGATTTCCATTATTGATTTACTTGGATACACCCTCTTAGTATGATAATTTGGATTACTTGAGTAGGCAATTAGGTTATCTAATGCTCTATTGAAGGGAAGGATTTCTAGAAATCCGGCTCTACAAACCGTGCCCTTAATCTAATCTTGAATAAGTGGCTTTCACTATACACCCTAGATTAGCCACTTGTGAGAGAATTAGAGGCCTCCACTATACACCCTAGGTTGGCTACTTTATTAATTTTGCAAGAATTAACATTCGCGAAGAATTCAGTTGAATAACCTTTAGCCTCATCCGATCTCTAACGGGTGGCTTTCACTAGACACCTTAGGTCGGCCACTTGTGAGGGAATTGGAAGTCATCGCTATACACCCTAGGATGGCTACATTAGAAATATGTTGAGACATAGTTAGATAGATGAGATTTATGGTTAGAATCCCAATTGAGCAACTAGCCACTGTTGGTTACTTAGGAGGCATTAATCGCTAGTAGGGGGCTTTCGCTATACACCCTAGGTTGACCCCTTGCTAGTGATACATAGCCAACACTATACATACATTCATCCCTCCATTTGTCATTACATGCTTAATTGAGAGTTTGATGCAATTGCCCCAATATTCTCTTATGAGTCCATCAACTCCATAGTTCCATCATCATACATTCATCCCTCCATTACCATTCCATTGAGATTGCTGATGAGAATCAAGAAGCATCATCAAATGATCCATTGCTTGTTCCAGTTGGGCCAATTACAAGGGCCAAGAGGATTGAAGAAGCATTTAATGGGGTATGATTTTGAGTAGCTGTAGTCGAAGTTTGGCCCACATGAAGACCAAATCCTGGATGAACTTCGTGGGCCTCTAGAGAGAGCATCTAAATTTAGATCGTCTATTATAATATGTTTTCGGAAAGCCTGTTATGAAGACTCCATCCACCAAAGAAGATCACAACAGGCCCAAATTCAGCCATCTATTTTGTTACGCGTGAGGAACAAGCTAGGGTTTGGATGAGTCCGAATTTTAGGATATTTTCTGTTTTATTTATTTTCCAAATAAAGAGTGGATTTGTTTCCCAATTGAAGGGCTGATTTTGTTTCCCAAATGAAGCTTTCCAAATAAGGAGCAAATCAGCTAGTTGTTAGTTTTAGTTTTTATTTATTTCCTAAATTTGTTTGCATTTATTTTCCTGATTGTAAGGCATTAATTGCCGAATATTTTATTTCCTTTATCTTTCTTTCTAGGGTTTAGATATTATTAGTATTTAACGGATTCATTGATGTATTATTGAAAAAGACTTTGGAATGAAATAATTATTTGAGAGAACGTTTTCTCTTTGGTTCTTCATTGAACTATGAACTTATCAAGGGTTATACCTTGTGGCGTTCAAAACCTTGACTTATCACTCACCTTCTTCACTTCTTGAGTGTGGCATCTACAACCTTCTTGATACCGTTGTTTTTTATCTCTTTATAGATAAAGGTCGCGGTCCTTTTTTATTTTCTTTTTTTATAAACTTGAATTTAGAAAACGATCCTCCATTACCATATATTGGTTCTGGGTCTCACTACTCTTGATGAGGTTCATATCAATTGCATTCTTAGTTTAGTTTATATTATATTTTAACCTACCATATACTTTACTTTTATGCTTACTAGTTCTATTAATCTGAATCTAGTCACCGCTACCCCGATCTTAGTGGACGACACCCGTACTTACCGCTTTACTTGTATTTATACTTGTGAAAGCATTGCATAGGTTTTATAAATTGTTTTGACGGACGGTTTTAACGGCAAAAATCTTTCCCATCAAATGGCGCCGCTGCCGGGGATCAGTGTATTTTGTAGTGGTTAGATTAGTTTTAATACTATTTGTTTATTGGTTGTTTTTAGTCTTTTTAGTTTCTTTTTATTGCTTTTGTAGTTTTTGTTTTTGTTGATTTCAGGACTCTATGTATTGTTTTTGGCAAAATTCAGGGCCAAGCTACGAGCTTAACGAGAATACCTACAACACGGATTGGAGGACTAACCAAGGCTACATCTCCTCATCCCAATCAAATTTCATTGAAGATCAGTTAAGAAACTTCATGGAGAATCATATGCGGGAAACTGAGCAGATGTTAGCTTCTCAACATAAGATGCAATCCTTCATAGAAGAGAAAACCACCCAAATGCTTGAATCCGCCCAACAGTCCACCCCGATAAATCAACTTTGCTTCCAAATTAAAGCAACCAAACCAGTGGAATCCTCCAATTTCTCAAAATAAGACATGGAAATGCTCCAGATAGTATTTGAAGTGGAGCGAAGCAAGAGAATGGATGAGATGGACATGATGATCAAGACGAAACAGGAGCTTATGAGCGTGAGTACAAAGCTAGTGTTGGCAAGGGGTGTGTTGATAGAAGAGAATGAAGCACTTCAAGAGAGAGTTGAGATAGCTTCCCGAGATAAAGAAGAAATGAGGGAAGATTTTGAGAAGAAGTTGCAACTCTTGAAGAAGGAGCTTGAAGGAAAGGAAGTCTTGGAAATGGAAAAGGCAAAAAAACCTTCAAGAACTAAACAAGAAATTGATGCTTGAAGTGCAAAGGTACAGAGTCAAAAATGACACACTTAAGAAGGCTAATGGCGAAGTTTCCAATAAGAGCAAAGTGCTTGAGGAACAAATTGAGAGACTTGAAGCCGAAAAGAGTACAACATTGCAAGAGTTAGGGAACCAACATATGAATTCAAAGGATCGTTTTCTAAATTCAAGTTTATAAAAAACAAACAAAATAAGAGACCGTGACTCGTTATCTATAAAGAGATAAGAACCAACGATATCAAGAAGGTTGTTGACGCCACACTTAAGAAGAGAAGAAGGTGAGTGATAAGTCAGGGTTTTGAACGCCACAAGGTATAACCATTGATAAGTTCATAGTTCAATGAAGAACCAAAGAGAAAACGTTCTCTTAAAAAATTATTTCATTCCAAAGTCTTCTAAATAATACATCCATGAGCCCCTTCCTGGTGATGGCTCGCCAAGCAGTGCTAACAAGAGAGAAACTTCACCTTAGGTGTTTTCAATGCGGTTTGGAAGATGCAGCCATAACTTGGTATATGAATTTGAGGCTAGGATCACTGGTGACATGGGGCCAGGTTTGTAAGGTCTTTTTTAACAAGTATGTCCCGTCACAAAATACGAAGGACCTAAGGTTAAAGATAGCATCTTTTGTTGAGGAAGATGATGAACCCTTCCGCGGGGCAAGGGAGAGATTAAAATTATTGCTAGCTCAGATGCCACCACATACATACCATCCGGAACTGAAGATGATTTCCTTCTATAGTGGACTTTCACCTATCACACAAATACTAGTGGACAACACGTGCGAGGGTACAATAGCAGATAAGACAGCAATTAAAGCATATGATATCTTGAAAAGATTGCCCAAAACTCACAGTAGAGAACATCACATGTGAGAAGGGGTGGAAGGATAGATGTGGGTCAGAACACCCAAGTTCAAATTCAGATGTCCAGAATGAACAAGGAGCACCAATCTATCAAAGAGCTTATAACTAGAAAGCCAGGGCCTTCCCATGGAGTGAGTCAAGTAATGGAAGAGATAGAAGAGGGAGACGGGCAGTTTGGTAAAGAAGAGCAAGCCCAAGCCCTTGGGGAATTCTGAGGCAAAGGAATGACCCATATTCAAATACATACAATCCAGGGTTGAGGAACCACTCTAACTTGTCTTGGTCAAACAACCACCTAGAGGCAACCAATTACCAAGGTGGCAACACAAATTACCAAGGCGGAAACAACAATCAGGGGTACCAAAACTGTAGATACAATAGGTTTAACCAGGGAAGTTCGAGCAACAACAATCAATAGGGAAGTTCTAGTAACAACCTACCAACCCACTTCAATTCCCAAGCAACCGCTAACTAACCAAAGGACAAATCCCTAGAGGAGATAGTTACTACGGTGATCAAAACAGTTGGGTTCGGGTCAGAAGCCCTTGAGAACACCCTACATGCATCCGAGCAAAAGATGACCGCTTACATGCAGTCAAATGATCAGAGGGCAAATAGTCATAGAGCATCACTAAAAAAGATGGATACCCAATTGGCCCAAATCTTTGACGCATTGGTCAAGAACAAGGGTAAGACATCAGGCACCGACGAGCATATTAACGTGTTATAAGTAGTTGAGATAGGGGTTAAGGAAGTGATAGAAGAAGAAACTATCCCAAACCAAGACAAGGTCCTAGATACTTCCATTGAAGATAAGGTGAAGAGTGTGGTGGATGTCACACATGATGAGGAAGAAGTGGTATAGACTTCCCCGTTAAACTTTCGGACCCTAGAAATTTTGTTATAGAGGTCACAATTGAAAACTAACCTAGAACGGGAGCAGTGCTTGATTTGGGGGCTAGCATCAACATGATGCCATTAGAGGAATACACACAATTGAAGATTCAGTCAATCAAGCCTACTTCTCAGACTCTCATCATGGCGGACAATTCTCCCACAACCCTAGTTAGTGTAGTGGAAGAAGTCTATGTGAATGTGCATGGTTTAATGGTAGCGGTAGAGTTCGTGATGTTAGATTGCAAGAGAGGTGATACCAGTGATAGGGACTAGAAATTACTTTTGGGTAGGTCGTTCATGACCACAGCCGGGATGGTTATGGATATTCGTTCTAGGAACATTTCCTTCAAATATGTGATCAGTCTAATTTTGTACTTATATTTTGCCCTTTGTCATATGTATTTTGCATGTCCTTTGAGTCATTTTTGGTGGTTTGATGTGTTTGTTGACCCTATGTACGATGTTTTCATTAGCAATGCTTAGGAATCCATTTACGGATGAATTGGAGTCAAAAACTGTTAAAAAGGGTAAACTGTCTTTTACCGTAGTCCAGACCGCCAGCCATGCAGTGCCCTCTAAGCGGTCCAGCAAGCGATCAGCAGCAGAAGAAGGTCTAAGAAATTCCGCTGGCCAGACCATCGGCCATGCAGTGCCTTCTAAACGGTCCAACAAGCGATCAGCAATAGAGGAAGGATCAGTAATTTCCGCCGGCCAGACCACTGGTCAGGCACATTCCTCCCAAGTGGTCCAGCCGGCGTTCACTCCCAGTCATACGTTATTTGTGGGCCGCTGCTCATGCACCTTGCCCAGGGAGCAGTCTAAGGGACGGTCATGCGCAAACATGTTTCTTTCAGGACTCTGACTGACCTATTTTAAAAAGCAACCTATTTAAGGCGACAAGAGGAGAGGAGCAGAAAACCCTTACTCAATCCTTTCATCCATCTTTACACAGAGAAGATCTGGAGACAAAGAAGATTTCAATATCGAAGATTTGAAGAATTCATTAGAGGCCTCAATGGGTTTTTATCTCTTCTATCTTTTGTCTTTCAATTTCTATGATGTGTAACTAACTCCACACTAGGGAATCGATGTGAACCTATGTAATGCTCATGTTATGATTCAAACTCCATATCTTTATTAATCAATTCGGATTTAGATTTGTTCAATTCATTATATGTCTTACTCTTGACTTGCATTAGTCTAATGGAAATTAATTGATACTTGTCTAGGGTTTCGATAATTTATAAATTGAGATTGCGCTAGAGGATTTTAGGTTGTCTTAATTAATTTTCAATTGAATGAGTATGATTGTTCTCGACATAGGAATTACTGCAAGACAATTTTGGTTCGATAATTCTTGCACGTAATGGGTTCTTGGTGATGGCTTACACCTTTGACGAGGGTGAGTTATGATTGAGAACACGTGGTTAACTCCTAAGGAATTAAGGTAATACCATAATTAAAATGAGAATGAACTCTGAATCTGGATTGAATTGACTTCATGGAATTAGTTGATGAACATTGAATAGCATATGGGGTAAAGCGGTTACCTAGTTTTCCATCTCTTTATCACATTCATAAATTCTTTGTGAAATTGCTTTCCTAGTTTAATTTAGTTCTAAATCAATCAATGAATCTCAAATCTCTTGCTTACTTTTAATTGCTTAGCTTTAATTGGAATTAGTTATAATTGATAAATCATTTTTCCTCGTGGGAACGATCTCTACTTGTCGCTATACTTATCTCACGATTCGTGTATTTGCGAGTTAGGTTTTTAGAACGCGATTTTACACATCAAGGTTTTGGCACCGCTGCCGGGGACTAGTGAATTTATTGGTTATTTCTAGTCTTAGTTCTAGTTAATAGGTTTAGTCTAGTTTAGTCTAATTTAGGCAGTCGAGTCATTAATTTTTAGCTTTTTTTGTTTTTTTTTTTAATCTTTTTTTTTTTTTTTACCTGTGTTTGTCTTATTCTGATTTCAGAAGTTTACTGTAGATGCAATGTAGAAGATCTCAACAGGGAGAATTGTTACCTTTGAACGATAATATTAATCGCATAAGAAATCCAACAATAAGAGATGCTGAACATCAGAATCAAGAGAGACTAAATCAGGGTTTTGACCCCATTCCAAATCTTGTTCAAAATACGGCTTATAAGCCAGAACCAGAGCTCGTCAGAACCATGAAGGATTACAATAGACCAATTGTGAGCAACCATCCTTTGTGTATTGTGTTAGAACCTACAGCAAGAAATTATGAACTAAAAAGTAGCCACTACAACCAGTTACCCATTTTCCGTGGTACACCAGAGTTCTACGCAGCCATACAATCATTACCCAACTATAGAATTACGAAAAACCAACTACGTATGAGATGTATCTCACATTCATTGAAAGATGAAACAAAGACATGGTTGTTGACATTGCCTTCGGCATCTTTGAGAATCTGGGATGAAGTAAGGGAAAAACTGACTGATCAGTATTATGCACCTCAGAAAACTAGTGAAATCCATGCTGAAATTTTGAGTTTATTTCAACAAGATAATGAGACTTTTTATGAGTCATGGGAACGGTTCAAGAAGTATACTAGAGATTGTCCTCAGCATGGATTTTTTACTAACCAACTATTTCAGTGGTTTTATGATGGTCTGACTGAAATGTCAGGTCTTTTAGTGAACAATGCCTGTGGAGGATCCATGTATGACAAACAATCTGAGGAGTTATACTTTATCTTTGAAAAGTTAGCCCAGAATTCATTTCACAAAAATTCCAGGAGGAGGAAGGGAATGTATACCATAGATGCCAACACAGAAAGCTCTATTCAAATAGCACAAATGAAGAAGCAGATGAATGCAATAGCTATTACCATAGATCAATTAAAACAAAAACCGATTGTAGGTGAATACCAAGTAGGAGGTCCAGGACTTGGAGAGGAAGAAGAAGTTCAAGCCATGAACAACTATAATCCCAGACCAAGGAATGATCCATATTCTAATACTTACAACCCAAGTTTGAGAAATCATCCCAATTTTTCATGGTAAAAAACAATCAGAATTCTAGAAATCAATATGGAAACAATAATCAGAGCACTGGAAACCAATGAGGCAACAATAGCAGCAACCAAAGGCAGCTGAACACTGGTGCTCAATGAAATTCTGAATCACAACTCAAGAAGCCTTCAGTAGAAGATTTACTACAGCAAATGGGGTAGAAAATGGAGTAGCAAGGGAAGCAATTGGAGCAGCAAATAAGGCAGATGGAGTAGAATATGAGGCAAACTCAACAAAATAATGATGTACAATTTCAGAATCTTCATGCTTCAGTGAAGAAGATAGAAACTCAAATTAGGCAATTAGCCTAGGCTAATCAATGAATGGAACAAGGAAAATTTCTAAGTTATACAGAACAATTAAAGGCTATGATAATTCTTCGGAATGTTAAGATACTAACTGATGATAGACATGTTGAACTTTCTAATAAATCTGTTAATGTTTCAAGTCCTTCCAAAGAGAATATCATATCCTAGGAGGAAGTGATAGTAGTAGAAAAATCAAAGGCTCCACTACTACTTCACAAGTCGCCCAATCCATATGTTCCTCCAGTTCCTTTCCTAGGGAGACTGACAAAGAGCAAGCTAGAGAAATCATACAAAGACATATATGACATCCTCTCAAAAGTCAATGTCAACTTGCCCTTACTTGAGATGATTCAGAAGATGCCAGCAAATGCTAAATTTTTCAAGAGTCTGCATACCTACAAAACAAGATTTATGGAAAATCATCAAGAATTCATGACTAGTAGTGCTAATGCAGTTCTTCAAAAGTCGTTGCCTCAAAAATTACAAGACCCTGGTAGTTTTTGCATTAACATTACTATTGGAGGTACAACTTTGAAGATAGCCATGTTAGATCTGGGAGCTAGTATTAATTTAATGCCTTTCAATATCTATGAACAACTGGGATTGAATGACCTAAAGAAAACAACCATGTCGCTTTTGTTGGCCAATGGTTCTGTCAGATACCCAAGGGGTTATGTTGAAGACGTGTTGGTACAGGTAGATAATCTCATCATCCCTGCAGATTTTGTTGTACTATACATGGATAAAGGAGTAAAAGATAGGGATTGCAAGCCTATTTAGTTAGGGAGACCTTTTTATGGCAACTACAAAGACTTTTATAGATGTCCAGAATGGAAAGCTAACGATGACTGTGTTAGATGAAACTGTAGAATTTAAAGTCTTTGAGTCTCTTAAGTTCCCTAAAGCAGAAGATGATTGTTATTTTGCTGAGTGTAATTCAATAGAAGTGGTGAATTCAGCAGTGCAAGATGAATTGTCAGAAGGAATATCTAAAGAACTGCTAGATTTGGTCTGTGATGTATTAGAAGATGATGAAGAACTGCATCATGATGGAGTTTCGGAAGAAGATTCTGATATTGAGAGAGTAAGTGCAGAAATAGAAGATGATATCAACAAGTCGTGGATCCCATCTATGTGCTCTCTCCCTGCATTAAAGCTGAAACAACTTCCTTCTAACCTCAAATATGCCTTCTAATGGTGAATGACACTCTCCCAGTGATTATAGCCTCTGATCTAGAGGCAGAAAAAGAAGATAGACTGCTGAAGGTACTCCAAGAACATAAAGCCGCCATTGAATGTACCATAGCAGATATTAAGGGAATAAGCGCTACAATTTACATGCACCACATTCTTTTAGAAGAAGGTATGAAGCCATCAAGAGAGGCTCAATGAAGACTTAACCCGAACTTGAAAGAGGTCGTGAAGGAAGAGGTCCTAAAGCTACTTAAGGTGGGTATCATATACCCTATATCTGACAGTAAATGGGTGAGTTCGGTCCATGTTGTACCAAAGAAGTTTGGAATCATGGTGGTAACTAATGAAAACAATGAGTTGATTCCTACAAGGAAGACAATGGGATGGAGAGTGAGCATAGATTATCGCAAGCTCAACACGGTAACCAAAAAGGATCACTTTCCTTTGCCGTTCATTGATCAGAAGCTCGAGCGTTTGGCAGGACATGCTTATTATTGCTTCCTGGATGGATTTTCAAGATACAATCAAATTGCCATAGCTCTAGAGGACCAAGAGAAGATGACGTTCACATGCCCTTTCGGAACCCTTGCTTACCGAAGAATGCCTTTTGGGCTACGCAACGCACTTGCCACTTTCCAGAGATGTACGATGTCAATCTTCTCAGACATGTTAGAGCGGTATATTAAGGTATTTATGGATGATTTTTCTGTTTTTGGTAATTCTTTTGACCACTACCTTGATAACTTAACTAATGTTTTGAAAAGATGCACTGACACTAATTTGACTCTTAGTTGGGAGAAAAGCCACTTTATGGTGAAATCTAGAATAGTGCTAGGACATGTGATATCTGATAAAGGCATAGAAGTAGAGAGTGTTAAAATTGAAGTAATTTCTAAACATCCACCTCCCACTGCGGTGAAAGGTGTAAGAACTTTTCTTGGTCATGTAGGTTTTTATAGGCGCTTTATAAAAGAATTCTCAAAAATCAGTCGTCCCCTATGTAACCTTTTAACCAAGGATTCTACATTTGTTTTCAATAATGAATGTTTGCATGATTTTGAATCTTTAAAAGATAAACTGACATTTACGCCTGTAATCATGCCTCTTGATTGGTCTCTTCCATTTGAATTAATGTGTGATGCATCAAAATATGCTGTAGGTGCTGTTTTATGACAGCAAGTAGAAAAAGTTCCACATGTTATTTACTACACTAGTCGCACTTTAAATGATGCACAATTGAATTACTTCACTATAGAAAAAGAATTATTTGCTGTTGTTAGTGCCTTGGAAAAATTTCGTCAATATTTAATTGGGTCCAATTTATTCTGATCATGCTGCATTGAGTTATTTACTGACAAAGAAGGAAGTAAAAACGAGATTACTCCGGTGGATCCTTTTGTTGCAAGAGTTTGATTTTGAAATCAGGGATAAGAAGGGCACCGAGAATGTGGTAGCTGATCACCTTTATTGATTAGTGGAAAATGAGAACGTGGTAGGGAGTACTAAGTTTCTGCCAATCAATGAGAATTTTATTGATGAACAGCTGATGGCTGTGAGAGACAAAGATCCATGGTATGCAGACATTGTGAATTATCTCACAAATGGTATCATACCAGCTGACTTGAATTGCAAGCAAAAAGAAGATTCATCTCTATCACCAGGCAATACTTTTGGGACGAGCCATACCTGTTCAAATATGGCGCTGATCAGATTATTTGAAGATGCGTACCTGAAGAAGAACATCAATATATGTTAAAATTCTACCACAACCTTAGTTGTGGAGGGCATTTTAGTTCCAAGAAGACTGTTATAAAAGTTCTTCAATCAGGTTTCTTCTGGACCTCTTTATTTAAGTATGCTTATACCTTCTGTACTTCTTGTGACAGGTGCCAAAGGACTGGGAACATAGGTAAGAGAGATGAGATGTCTCTTTCTAGCCAATTGATAGTGGAGATATTTGATATGTGGAGAATAGATTTCATAGGACTCTTCCCATCCTCATATGGGTTCAACTACATCTTGGTTGCAGTGGACTATGTTTCAAAATGAATTAAAGCAATCGCAAGCAAGACAAATGACAGCCAAGTGGTGGTGAAGTTCGTAAAAGAGAACATTTTCACCAAATTCGGAACTCCTCGTGCAATCATCAGTGACGGTGGAAGCCATTTTTGTAACCAGGTTTTTGCCTCGTTAATGAAGAAGTATAATGTTAAACACAAAATAGCAACCCTGTATCATCCTTAGACGTTAGGACAGGTTGAAGTAGGCAATAGACAGATTAAGCAGATACTGGAGAAGATTGTGCAGCCAAATCGAAAAGATTGGTCTGCAAAGCTTAATGATGTATTATGGGCATACAAAACTGCATACAAGACCCTGATAAGCATGAGCCCTTATAGGATAGTTTTTGGCAAAGCATGTCATTTGCTAGTAGAGTTGGAACACAATGCTTATTGGGCTCTAAAGAAGCTGAATTTCAACTTAGACAAAGTAGGCGAGGAAAGAAGTTTGCAATTGAGTGAGCTCGAGGAGCTTCGGAATAATGCTTATAAGAATGCAAAAATATACAAGGGAAGGACGAAGAAATTGCATGACAAAAATATTCG